>NKZK01000598.1:0-238728 GCA_002370145.1 [Candida] ipomoeae | reverse complement strand
AGGTGCTTTTAGCCGCGCTATCCCTGCAAGCCACGGGGATACAGAGCGCACTCACCTTGTTACCGGTTTTTCAACAGCAGTACATTGTATACCTCGTGATCACGTGCCTGATGGCAGGTCAATGGAGGAGCATGCAAATGAGGATATTGGCACTTGATGTATGAACAGATGAGCAGGATGAAAAGACGATAGGAGGAATATTTAAGCTGACCTGATATTGATTGCTATGTCAAATAATATGATTTACCCCTTGATTGAAAACGGTACAAGTTCATCTGTCACAGTGTGCCCACGTTAAGTTAATAGGATTCTATTTCAACGTACCTGTTAGATCCATCAAAGGTAGTGCTCTACCCTTTGGGGCTATACTGTCTAATTTTAACAATGATCATTGTAAGGTATCGTCCCAACATCGTATGATGTTGAGTCGCCGTGTCTTATTAACCCTCACCACTATTGTTATCGTGCTGAGTTTTGCAGCCACGTCCTCCCCTCGAAAAATATTTAAGTACCTCAGATTCCACCCTTGGAGAAATCACCGGCAAAATAACATAGGAAACAGGATAACCAGAATCTAAGTCATAAGATGAGCCAAAATACTAAGTTCAAGAACGAAGTGCTGACTTCAGCAAATGTTTACGCGTATCGATATATTGATGTTGACCTCAAATTTCCAAAGCACATAAGCTCATTCTTGGAAATGTCAATTCCTGGGCTCTTTGGGAATTCGTGTCTTTCTGTGGAAAACATTGAAGACATGAAACAACTCTTTGTTGCGTTAGTCCACTTTCAAGCTGCGAAACAACTCTATTCCGTGATTAGCGCATCCGAGAGATGGCAATTACGACCTCTTATGAATAGAGTATTTAACAAGGACATCAATCTTCCTGTGTCTATTGCACAGTCTATTGAAATCATTGGACATTTTGATGTAGCTGATCATGGCAAAATCATTATGAAGGATGCTCCCTATGTGTTTCAAAACTGGGTTTGGAAAGCAGGATTTAACGAATTCTCGAAATTACCCATCTGGAAAGATGATGTCTCATTTGATTATTTAACATCCAAAGTTTCAACATTAATGGAACAATTATGCGATTCACCACTCTCCATCGAAATAAAAAGGGAAGCTGTTATGACCAACGTACTAGTCAAACTAATTCCCTTTACCAAAGACAAAGACTTCAAAGAGGTATGTTCAGCATACGAAATGTCGAAAGACAAAGATTTGTTGATTGCCTGTGCTACTTTCTTAAGAATGTCGGAAGACCAGTTCAAGGGTGGATCACCCATCCCAGACTTGCTAGTGGAGAAGTTTAATATTGAGATACAAGACGATGAAGTGACTACCCTCATCACATTGTTCAATGACATACGCGATAGATGGAATACCGAATATAGAAAATTGTTTGAGAATTATGTCGAATGCGGCCCAGCACCTGCAACCACGCGCGGAACCCCATGAATATGATGCCAGGCTCTACAGCCACATTGACTCCCCTGCCTATGGCTAGGTCAGACTCAGAAGCTTATGCTTCATGATTGTTTATGCCAGCCACTGCCTTTATAGGAAACTAAAAATGACCACAACAATTTGGTAGAAATAAACGTTATCACTGCTCTCATATATGCAGGCGTAAAGCTTAATGCGCAATACAGCAGATCATAGTTCGCCTTTGACAAAACATATAGTCCATACAGAAACCCACCATCATGGGCCCCAAACAAAATAACCAGCTGGCCGAGGACAGCGCCATCTATACCCAAGACGATGATACGTCCACTTTAGTGACAAATTCTGACCAGCCTTCTTTCATGATGTACATGCCTGAGGACGGCAGCTTGAATGCGGAATCAACTACTCTAGTTGAGGGCTCGTCTTCATCACTCAACCGCCAAAGGAAACCCCGGCAGTCCAGTATGAGTAGTGTTGCCTTTAATGCCTCGTTGAAACAAATGCACTTCAACGAAAACAGGGTGTCTTTGACCAGAGCTATCAACAATACAATCGAGGTCTTGTCTGAGCTTGTTGAGGAGAATAAAGAAAGACCTGTGTTCTTTCCCACTGAAGATGAAAACTCCAACAATATCTTGCTCAACTCCCCAAGAGCCCACTTGGCCCTTGTTCGGGAAAATATCGACTTGGAAGCCAAGAGTGTTTCTAAAGCCGTCTCTGACCTTGACGAGAAAAGCGATGATCTTGCGCTAGAGATAGAGCCTGCTGACTTCAAGGTATTAAAGCTCAATCTCAAAATGGGTCACAACAACGATGTCCTTACTACCTTGGACAAGAAAGCCATTTCTACGCTTTTGGAGAAAAAACTCAACCAGCAAATTAAGTACTTGTTAAACCTCAAAGATAGAGTGGACGATACTTCTTCTAAAGTCTTTGTGACTGGTGATTTGAATGCCGGTAAGTCTACGTTCTGTAATGCTTTGTTAAAAAGAAAGGTTCTTCCAGAGGACCAACAACCATGTACATCGATTTTCTGTGAAGTGATTGATGCCAAGGCCGAAAACAATGGCGTGGAGGAAGTCCATGCAGTTCCAATTGGAACCACCTACGACAAGCGCAACGAAGCTTCTTATATTAAACATCCGTTAAAAAATTTAGAGGATCTTGTCTACGAATGTGACAAATACAGTTTGCTCAAGGTATACGTGCTTGACTATCGAACTGCCGAACAGAGCTTGCTTGGAAATGGTGTCATTGACATCAAGCTTATTGATGCGCCAGGTCTTAACATGGACTCGTATCAGACCACGCAAGTCTTTTCTCGTCAAGAGGAAATTGATCTTGTCATTTTTGTCGTGAGTGCTGAGAACCACTTCACCTTATCTGCCAAAGAATTTATTTCAGCCGCTGCTTCTGAGAAAAGATATGTCTTCATTGTTGTTAATAGGTTCGATAACATTCGGGATAAGGAGAAGTGCAAAGCAAAGATTCTAGATCAGGTTAAAAATTTGTCTCCTGAAACATACAAAAACGCCCAGGACTTTGTTCATTTTGTCAGCTCCTCGGATATTCCCGATGGAGGCGATGGACCTGGAAACAACCCGGACGATAATGAACCAGACTTTACGGACCCTGACTTCGACCATTTGGAAGCATCCTTGAGAAAATTCATTCTCGACAAGAGATCCATTTCCAAATTGCTTCCAGCAAAAGATTTTGTGTCCAACCTTTTAAATGACATCAAGTTTTTGGCGGAGATCAATCAAAAGATCTATCTTCATGAACGTGAAAAGATGAAGGAACTCTTGAATGAAAAAGTGGGTCCTCAGTATGCCAAAATGATTCGGGAGTCCAATACCGGAAATGACAAATTGATGAGAATGGTCGAAAGAACATGCACTGACGTGTATGACTTCACGAAGAAAGAAATCTTGAAAACTGTGAACGACTTTGGAATGGCTCAAGTAGTGCCATACATGGGACTTCAATTCGCATATGATTATGCTAAGGCTACGCAAAGAAGGATGATCGAAACCATGGTCTCTTCTGTTCACATGAGTGAAGGGCGTGCCAAGGCTGCAACAAGTGATGCCGTGAAAGAAATCATAGATTACGGAAAAGAGACTCTAGGAGATGAGTTCCTTGAAGGCAAGGTTTTCCAACCAGACCTTATGTTCAGAAGAAAGCGTGATGTAGTTCAAAAGAACTTGGACCATCCAATCGAGCTTTCGGATTTCTTTGATCCTTCTCTTGAGTCCATATTTTTGTGGCTCGGTATCCCAGAAGAATTCATCCTGACTACCAGAGAACAAGTATCGTTCTACTCTCCAACTGCATTGATGAGTGCTATTCCAATGTCTGTCTCCGCTGCCAAAAAGAATTTGCCCACGCAACTCACTCTCCACACACTTTACCTGTCCACCAAGTTGATTACTACTGGAGCTATAATAAGGAAGGGATACAGCCTTTCCACCTACTTGAAGCCATCTTTCGTTAAGCGTACCATTATTCCCGTGATTCTTGGTGTGGGAGGTTTCGCCATCTTCTATTTGATCAACGATATACCCAATGCATTCCCAAGAAAACAGGCCAAAAAGTTGAAGGCCAAGGTCCTTTCACTGGATTATGCACATGCTAATGCCGATAGGGTTGCCAGAGAGTGCAGGCAAGTTTTGAATTTCCCAACTCGACAGGTGATGAACAACTTCCAGAGTAGTATCGACAGAAGAAGCGGAGAGAAAGAAGAGCTTGAAAAGAAGATTCAAGACTCGGAATTAAGTTCTGGTTACTTCAAAACCTTGTTAGAGAAGGTCAATCACCAAGCCAAATCTGTTCAAGAAATCGACTTGGAATCGGTCAACACGATTGACTAGATACTTCGGTTCAAATCCACCTACATATATTTCATGTTTATAGCGAAGATTAAAATAAGTATAGTCCATTATCGTAATTATCGTCTCCTCTTGACATACATTAATGCCATAGTGATGAAAGTTGCTAACACTAGTAAGCATGTGCTCATTTCAAAAGCTGCAGCATAACAAAGGTTTCCTGAATGACACAAGCCATTTTCGTCCGATCTTTTGTCATATAGAGCCCCAAAGTAAGACTCGAGGGAAAATAGAATGACTAGAGGACCCGTACATGTGAGACCCCAGGCCGTGGTGAATACATCCGTACCAAATTCGTCCGCTATAATGGCCGGATATGTACCATTGAGAAGTCCGTATCCAGAGCCAATCAATATGGAGATCATTGTGATGGCTTGGATTCCATTGGCCAGAACGAGTAGTAGCTGGCTGAAGAAAGCAAGTAGAATAGTACCAATAATGACCCATTGTCTTTGGCTTTTGAGGTTCTTGTGAATATGATCCGACAACAAGCCTGCAGTGACTCTACCTCCAAAAGAGGCAATTGATATGACAGAAACTTGTATAGCCTGGAAAGAAGCCGGAGATTGGACGGAGTTTAGGTTATCCGAGCTAAACTGAGCCCTCACAATAAATCCAACCGTATAGATGTACGTCTGGCACACTCCACTGCACAAGGATATGATGAGAAAGTGGGTCAAAAAGACTTTGTTCGCCATCAACTGTTTATAGACCCAAAAGGGCTCCGAGGTGTCAAGTCATCTATATGCCGAGGGTTGGAGTAATATCCCTCGAACCTGGGGGAGTTCAAAGGAGATTCTTCATTGAGACTCGAAGCTTCACTAGACACAGCATTCAGATTAATCAAGGAGAACTTCGAGTCTTTATTTGAGTGTTTATTCTTCAGTGTTCTCATTTCATCAACAACAGACTCAAGTTCTGGAGAAAGAGCTTCCATAGAGGAGCGAGGGGTTCGCTTGCCGATACCCCAAGAAGAAAAGGATCCTCTTAAGTCTTTAGATCGATTCACACTCGAGATTATTCGAGTAGGCTCTTCAGATGGGTGAATTTTTACGAAGAAAGATCCAAGAAACGCAACGGGACCGCAAAATAGGGCCAAAAACAATAAAAATTCCCCGGACTTGCCATCAAAGAATTTGGCTGCTATAATCGAGAAGAGAGTTGCTGCCAAACCATAAGCACCCACCGGAATTGCAGCAGCAGAACCTCTATGATTGGGGAAATTGGCTTGGGCAGCTTTCAAGCTGGAGAAAAAGGAAGTCACAGAGCCAATACCGACAAAGACCATCAGAATGCAGATTAGCATCAATGACGAGATCTCATGCTCGTATATTCTGCTCAAGGAGAAGTAGCCCACGAAAATACACAATGATCCAAGTAAGATAGACCTCAGGGGTCCGATATGATCGATCAATATTCCTGCCGGAAGCCCACCCAACCCGGAACCAATGTTGACAGCAACAGAAATCGTGGCAGCGTCTGAAGTCAGGAGATTAACTTTCTGCACCAACTGAGGAGAGTACACTCCATACAAGTAAGGAGTACCTGCCACCAAAGAAATGAACAAAGAAGCAACGAGAGCCGTGGCCCGCCTTTTATTATGGTTGGATTCCATCACGAGTCGAGATGATTCCAAAACACTCAAAGCTACAGAGGAAACTCTAGCACTTGTGGTTGAGAATTCCGATCAAGATTTCTCTTATCTAATCTAGGGTCTATGCAGTCTCTGCCTGGCCCTCATGGCGGACTACTGCGAAAGCGCCTGGTCACACTCGCACTGGTCATGGGCATAGCACATGGTAATAGCAAGACAGTATGGAATCGGATATATGTTTTTTTTTGAACAGTTTTCTTTTTTACAATCGAAAGTGTCTGGATCTTTGAAAAAATAGAATTTAACTGGAATTTTAGTATTTTTTCACAACACTCTGGTTCCTGTTTTTCACTGGTACCGGCTCAAGTTGTACATAACTGCTTAAACTTTCCCCCACTAGTTCAGTATGTAAAGTACACACATCACATACAAATCGAAGTAAAAATTATTTAAAGAACATAACTTCTAGTATTAATGAAAATATGTGTTCAAGCAAAATATAAAACTTACCTAAACTTAGGTCTGTGAATTCAAACAGTACATGGTAAGAAAGCATCTCTTCTGTAAGTCAAGCTGGTGCGTGGAAAGTGACTATGCATTTCGGTATGGCCCCAGTCGCGGCTGCACACTGGAATTTTCGTGAGGCTCACATTAGAAAAATACATCTCCGTGACACATATCATTACCATGGGAAGGCTTAACACGAAAGAGTTCTTGGATACATTGGCGTCGGTCTTGGCTAAGAATGAGGGTCAGTCGTCAGTGTACCTCACGCAAAAAAGATTGACTTCCAACCTAACTAGCGAACCCAGCGAGGCGTTGAGTGATTTGTCCTCCAACGTTATAAGCCATCCTTCCAAATACCCAACCAACACCGTGCAATATCCCGTGCTAGTGCGGTTCACCACAGGCGACAAGAAGAGCAAGATCTCCACTGTGATTGAGGCTGAAAAATTGGATCAATTCTGGGAGGAGTACATGCAGGTGTTGAAGAACGGCTTCATTGGGTTGAGGAGGAAGGACAAGAAGAAGCAGAAGAAGAATAAGGTCACGAAAAACTAGCAGCTAGAGTTCGATTCACCCGGTTTAGGGCCCCTACATTATCTTATCAGCATATTAATTTACAGATTATCAGACTATTATCAGTAAACCTATACATTGTCGACCAAAAGTCTTCCACTGGGATGAAGGTAATCTAGGTCCTTGATTTTCGTGGTCAAGTCCAACCCGTTTAGGCCAACCCTAGGAGGAATTGGCGTGACGAGGTTGAAATCGTACTCGAACTTCGGCTTCTGGAAGTCTTTGACCTCTGTGCCATTTAAAATCACTTCATAGTCTTTATCCAACATATCCCGTTTTTTCATCTCCACAAACAAGTAGATTTCCTCGATAGTGGAATCTGCGGGGAAATATAGCGTTTGGGACTCCCCATTAGCGAACTTAATCGCAATTCTCAGACACCCTTCAGATGACCTTCCGTCGAGTAGACTTTTGATGCTTGGCAGCTTCCACTTCAAGTATTTAGTAAACTGTTTTTTCCTCTGCTGCTCCATCTTTTTCAAGTGGTCTTTTCTCAATGACTCCTGGTACTTGCGGTCCTGGTTTTGCCGTATACTCTCATTGCGGTACTTTTCTCTGAGGTCTGCCCTAATCAAGGCCAACTCAGGCTCGTATTTAGCCATCTTGCCAATGAATTTTTCCTCGATCAATGTCTCGGGATCAACATCTTCATCCAAGACACCTTGAAGTTTCAGGACTAATGATATTCTGGGTGCAGACTTTTTGGGCCCATCAGGAGTCATTTTGGTGGTTCTGGTGAGACATAGCAACCCTAGCATGGGGAATTTGGTGATATTGATGTTGTTGGCCAATTCATATGCCTCAGGGTTGGCAACATCGCCTCCCCAAATTAGGGTGTTTTTGTTCGAAAAGATCGACACAAATGTAGGGTTGGAGATGATCTTGTCAAGCAAAACTTGCGAGCCGTCACTTTTAGGGTTGGTGATGTATATAAATAGAAACTGGGCTCTATGTGTGGCAAGGTACAACGCCTGCGTGTAGCTTCCTTGAAAAAACGGAGGTAAATTAGGAGCAGAGTTATCGGAAGTGTAAATGGAAAACTGCTGGTGTGGCGGTAGGTGGTCCTCTAGTGTCTGCACGAAATGCTCAACCCTCCTAATGGGGTCATTCTTAATGACATTGCTCACGGTAGTTTCTGAAGTCAGCAATGGGCTCCAGTGGGGCTTCTCCAAAAAGTATATTGCCTTGAGGGCACCACCAATGAGATAGGCGAATAGGAACACCAACAAGCTCAACACTCTAAGGATAGATAAGCCAATTGTTCGAACGATTAACATGGCGTACTTTTCAATATTCGCCCGAGTGCTTGTCATTCCATTCTGCGGATTCTCAGCATCCAGAGTCAGGAAATGACCCGGGAGATTGAAAAGTGGTTCGTTTGAGGAATCTCTCCAACTGGGCCAATTCATTGCATTAGTTGTGGAGCTCACATGATTGACATGATCTGAATAGTCAGCGCGGCCTAGAGACGCGCACGTGACCGGCCTCCACGAGATCAGATGATCAAGTAATCTACTTAGACGTTATTCTTTCTAGTAATTAAATAAGGGATTTTGATAATATCAATTTAAAAAGACATCATTGTCTCAATAAATCGAATACAGGAAATTTTATTATATAATTGGAAGAGCTTCATAGAGTCTACCCTCTAGGCTAAACGTCTATATATAGATGCTAGTGAAAATGCTTGTAGCACAGTTCCACTAAATTGCATGGCAAACCAAACACAGGGTCCACAGGAATTGTATAAGTTGCACCATCCACCGCCTCATTCGTCTGATAATGATATCCGCCCAGAGGATCACTCTTGTAAGTGTGTTCGGCCAAACTCAAGCCGCAGAGAGTGTAATTTGTATGATAAAAGTCTTGTCTTTTGCCAGGCTTGTCTCGTAAGCCTCCCTCTGGGGCCTGACAGCAGTTTAAAATATAAGATTTCAAGCCACCCCGGTCGAATAAGTCTTGAACGTCTGTAAACGCCTCCACCATGCAGAAACATGCGCCGATCCAGAAACTGTAGCATGCATCCACAAGCTTATTTGTTCTTCCGCAAAAACCACCCTCCAAACTTAATTGTCTTGCAGCTAGCCAGGCAATCAAAGGCTCTAAATCGACTGTACTGAGTCCCTTTAGAAGAACAAGCGATGCTACTGCACAGAACGTGTAACCTCCATGAGCTTCAGCATTTGGAACACCAGCGAAGCCACCCTCATAGGTCTGGCACGATAGAATCCATTCCTGGGTTCCCTTCACGAGTTCTGGCGTCATAACACCAAGGAGATCTGCTACCGCGAGAACACAATACGTAGACCGTGTGTCACATTCTCCTCCCAAATGCATGGAGAAAGCACCATTCGCATGCTTTAAAGAGAGAAACCAGTGATGTAGTCCGTCTTTGATCTTCTCCATGAGCTCATAGTCCTTCACCAATACTAGTGAGAGAATAGCAGCATATGTAGATGCAACATGTCCCATCTGTCCAAAAGGACCACCTGCAATCCCACCATACCCATTATCAATGACTAGTGAAGCCACTTTCGACGAAACTCCTTTCACAATAGCCTCGTCTGTGAGTTCTCCATCTAGTATGGTCTTGCTGTTGACCAACCAGTATACCATCCAGGCATGGTTGGAGTCATAAGGGAAGTAAGCACCCGGCAAGGGATTCTGGAGATGGTGTTCCATGTAGGACAAATGAGACTCAATATCGAGTGGGGCGTCTTGAGTAAACACACCATCGGTTCCCGCAAGGAGGTCGGCATAGATTTCCCGAATGGACGTCTCCACCTCGAACTGTGAAGCTGTAGTCTCACTTAAGTATAGGTCCTCCACTAAAGGCAGCTTGGAGACCATTTTCTGCAAGTGTTGGGCGATATTTGGGTGATAAAGGCTTTCGAAGCTTGCGTCGCTGTTGGATTTATTATGGCCCAATATATGAAGCAAATACGAGAGTCTTTTTATGTTATTCTGCTCGACCATGTTGGTGTTTCAGATCTTCCCAATTGAGTGTCTACAATAGCGCGGCTTCGGCATCAGGCATGTGGGTCGCATTTCCATTAGATTCACACATCCACCTGAAACTTCTACAGAGATAACCCGAAATATCACGGTGTAAAATTAAAAGATGAACTGAATACTTTTACTAACTTATTATTCAAACATTGTAAGCAATTTTTTTGAGACCCGGCTCACGAAAACTAACAAAGGTTGTCGACGATATATCCTAGGATACTCTCGTAGCAATAGATAAATTGGTCAAGGTTTTGAACCATAGAAATGCGCTGCTGCCTTTGGAATTGCACAGACTTGTACACCAAGTCCTCTTCTCCCCATGGATTGTATCTGCCCTTCTGTTTTTCCAGGAAGCAATTGACGACCATATCCATGGTGATGAAGCATCCTGTTCTGCCACAGCCCGCAGAGCAGTGAACAAGTAGGTCCCACACCGAGTCACTTGGTTGCTTGGAAGGAAGCAGCTCATCTAGAGCCAATAACTTCTCATTCTTCAATTTGATCATGTGGAACACCGGCTTCACGTCGATAGGCGTACCAAAATCAGGCCAATCTCTGTAAGCAAAGTGATATATGGTGTGCGACTTGCCGTGCTTAATCAAGTGAATAGTTCGAAGAGTGAAACCATCACAATCCTCACGATCAACAATCTTCATTTGCATATTGCTTTTCTCCATGTCTAGGTCCTTTTCATAATAGCTTTGAATAAGTACCGATGGTTTGTCCAAACAAATGATAGCCTTCACCCCGTTGTACCAGACAGCGTTCCAGAAGTCCTCATAGGTTGCTTCCAATGGGTTTTGTGTGGCAATGTACTTTGCACTAGACAATTTATCGAAACTGATATAATTGGCGTTGAAATAGTCATCATTTTCCTTCCTTAATGGATGAGAGGGTGATGAGATTAACCGCACACGAGAATGTTCATATGGCCAGATATTGTTGTAGCGATTTTTGTACCCGAACTCAATACCTTTGGGTATACTATAATCAATCTTATCGCAGCATGGACACAAGGTCAGCGGAGTACCATAGCCTGTAGAGTTATGCAATTTGCAAGATGCTGAGTCAGGAGTCTTGGAATGTTTGTCTCCGTTGGCTATGGCCATACTCAAGCGGATCTGCTCCGATGCTTCTAAGCGATTGAACTTGTCGCTGAGGTGGTCAACGATTTCCCTGTTAGTGTTGTCATTATCATAAGCTTCTGCGAACTTCTGAAGCCACTTTGGCAACTTGTCCTTCTTTTCTGCGAAACGTTCTGGAAACTTGAAGTTGTAGTCATACTTGATTGTAGTGTCTAAGCGTGGGAGGTTCTTCTTAATAGACATCAAAAGCTTATGGTCTGAGGCAGTGGCAGAAGGTAACGTAAAACCAGACAAAAAGGGCAAGCCCTCTTTGGATGAAGCTTTGTTATTCTTCTCTGAATCGTTAGCCTCATGGGCAGATAATGGTGTCCGAGGCGAAACAGGAGTAACAGCCTGCAGAACAGGGTATTGTAAGAGCAGATTGTTGACCTTATCCATTCCACCGTTCAAGTAATAGACATGGAAATGTTCACAGCCGATAAACTTAGCTACTGTTTGATACAACTGAAAGGAAATAATGCTGTCAGTGCTGCTGGAATCATAGAGTATGACGTCCATGTCGGTTTTGAGGTTGAGAAGACGTTGTTTTTCATGGTCGGGTAGACTGCTAGCAGAAAGGACATGTTGAAGATCGTAGCTTTGTCTCTTGATAAGAGTGGTGGGAATGCAAATGTTGTATGAGTGTTTCAAGTGGGAGGTGGAGTATAAATTGAAGGAACGGACGTCAACTATTAGTTTTGAAGATGCAGAATTGATGATTTGTTTGAGTCTCTCAGTATCTGTGGAATCTATTGGCGTGACGGATGGTGGAAATGATTTGTAGTAAGATTTTTGTGTTGGAGAATAAGAGTTGAAGGAAATCGCTGGTGTTGACAAATTAAGGTTCTTGGCCGACAGTGTGTCCACAGAAAGATTGCTCCGTTTCTGCTGCAAAGGAGGAGAACTGGTAACAATGGAAGGGATCTGAATATTCATCATGGTAGGAGAAGTGAAGTGGAATGTGCCTTGTTTCAGATATGGGGAATGTTCGGGATGTGTTTGAAATGTTTTTTATGTGATTGTGGCGATCGGTTGGAAAAGAAAACAAAACCTGATGAACTTCGAGAATGTACGGGAATAGTGTTTGGAGGCGCTGAAAGCTTGGATATAAATATATGGGCTTGGTGCTAAAGTGTCGGCAACAAAGGCTATTCAGAACAAAGAGGGGATGTAACCGCTAGTATGGGAGGGGCGCAACTTTAAAGCAGATTATAAGAAGTGGGGTACCTGAAGTCTGGGTCCACAGCAGATGAGGGTCCGGAAGACAGCGAAAATGATTACCTATATATTTTCTGCGGATGCAAATGGCTACGGGCACACAATACATACGACTGCGGAGGGTCTAGAACATCACGCGGCCTATTAATACCTCTGCTATGCCGTCATTCGTCCATGCGCGTCCCCGAAGGTCTCACCGCTGGTTATTTTTACTCACATCGCAACCGGCGAGACCGCGGAAATTCACCGCAAGTATTAATGACTATAATCTGACATGGGCGATGACGGCAATGTTTGTCAGACTTTGTCGACGGCCAATACGATGGATAGAGTTTACAACTGCGAAAACAGGCGTTCCGAACCTATTACGTCATGCCTGCGCGAGAAGACTGCGTCAGGTATATCTCGCAGTCTAGAACATTTATTTTTCGGTCTAATGGGGACATTGCTCTTTCTATAAATATTTCACCAGATTCTCGATGCCATGTAAGGGTAAGTGTAGCAATGTAGCTCTAGATGAGAGATTTGAATCATGCACTGTTCGAACCCTGGAAGGTACGAACATGGCTGTGGGAGCGATTCATGCAACATGTCCGGATCACCGTGCATCAGGTGCTAATGATCATAGCCCTGCCCAGGAATTTGCCACCTGCAATCCTCAAGATCAACGAAGCTTCAACTAAAAATGTGAAAAATAGTCATAAGAGTAATTTTTATGAAACATTCTAAAATTCTCTACAAGCTGCAATTAATTTCTCCCCAAAAAATTATTTCAGATGTGGGTTGCTACAGCTGAAGCGCATTAGGACGTTTAAAGTTTGTAGCCCCGCGTTTCAAAAGGCAAGTATTTCCTATACTAACTTTATCAGCACCTTGTTCACCGGAGTCAAGTTTCTCAGGTGACTCTATCTGCATGGTCTTAGGATAAGCCTTGTCTTGTTGCGCCCTTGAGTATGCAAGCGAGATCGTCACACTGCACTGGTCTATTTTTAGAGGCAACCCATGCGACCGGCCAGTACGGTCTCATCAGATGCAGGGGTCACACACTTAAGCTCACGCACGTGACAAGGCTACACATCAATGGTCTAGCGTCTCATAAGGAAATTCGGGTTAACTTTCCCGGTCTTTCTTTCCCGATTCTGTGACTCACTCACTCCATAACTTCAATTCTCCATGCTCTTTCTTTTTGCGCTTGCCTCTTGACTCTAATAGTGAAGATCACTGCGAGGATGCATGATCGGAGCTTAGATTTCTTTCCAAGTAAGTGCAGGTTGGGCCCCCCTCGAAGGAGTAGTGCCGTGGTATTGTCTTCTAATTCATTGAGGAGTTGCATTGTAGAATCATCTTTGTAGGCCGAAATCTCACGACGGTTCAAGTAATGTTGATTGATCGAAAGACTCGACTGGAGCTTAGCCTCTAACGCACTCATGCGATGCTGGTGGATTGAAGCCAATACTTTCGCACGCTTAGCTATTTCCTTATTGCGTTGTTGAAGCATGGCGTTTTCTTGTCGTAATTCATTGATTTCGGCCTCATGCACCATATGGACCCGGAATTGTTTTTCTGCATTTGATCTTGGTTCCGCTTTATTTCGACCCTTTTGCCTTATTTGGGCCTTGAGATCTGAAACCTCGTGCTCGTGCTGTCTTTTTGTCGCTAGTTGTTGGGTTCTTAGTTCCCGAACAAGCAACTCCAACTCCTCTATTTTATCATTTTGTCTCTTGAGCTTCTCCACCAATTCGAGTGGGTGACTACCCAGTTCACCAGAAACATCGTCTTTTTTCGGTATATTGTCAGGTACTGCCAGCTCCATCTCTCTAATTCGTAGCACCTGCTCTCTGAACTCTTCAAAGTAGTTTTGATGGTCTCGTTCTGGATCCAGGGAATTTGCGGACCATAGCTTATGCTGCTGATACTCGGTCTCTGGTAATCGAGTAGGGTGTCGGCCGCCCCATTTAGAATGGAGTAGTTTGGAACCCGGGGCTCTTGCTTGTAGAGACGGCTTCCTGAACCCGTTCGAACCCTCCTGAAAGATATCTGGGTTTCGTCTATCCAGTACAGCCTGCTGCATATTACTTGTGTTATTAGTCGGATTTTATGGGCAGTGCCATTCGTGTTGTACTTGGGTTGGGTTCCTATCAAAATGAGTCCTCTGCTTATTCTCTGGATTCAGTCTCATAATGCGCGTGCTGTGTTTATTTACATTACTCGCACATACACAAGACAAGCCCCACCTCTACCCACACAATAGAGCCTCTCGATCACCAAGAGAAGGCACAATATCTTAGACACTGACGACCAATGCCTCGAAAGAAGCTTATTCGCAAGCAACCGCTTCTCGACAAGATCCGGTCCTATCCCTTCGATCTCCTCCTATTTATAAATGAACAAAGACTATCAGTCGACTGGGACGACTATATACCCCAATGCTTGCCTATAGGCACCATTGCATCGTTTGGGTTTCTTCTTTTGTGCAAGTTGAAAAACCATTACCAGATGGTCAACAGCAAGAGGCAGAATATGGTGTTTCGGACTGATCATTCCACCTACCAACAGGTCATGTCCCATGCCATTAGTGGAACAAAGTACACTCCGAATCCGGGCTCGTACTCCCAACATGATACCTTTACAAGTACCGTGTTGTGGACAATCAACTCGATTCTTCTTTCAATGTTCGTCATCTCATTCTTGAACACTTTCAACCTCTACTATTTCCCATACCGTGACTACTCGTTGCTTTCTCTGACAGCGAAAGCCCCTCGGCCTAAGGCCTCAAATGTGCTCAAGCAGAACATTTCCAATGAACCTCCTAGCGGTATTTTATCCAAAATCTATTCGTATTTCGAGGGTAACTCTTACTACGAAACTGATGTGGAGTCTGATGCTGACACTACTATTGAGCCACAAGTCATAAATAAGGACATTTGGGTTCTACGGGTCTGGGATCCTTCGTTATTTCTGCTCCACTTGTCGGTGTCTTTCTCTCCTGTTGTGTTGACACTTCTTTGGCTTCTTTCATCTGCTGTGCCTGTATGGAAGCTAGCAAGTTTGATTTTATTCTTCAACGTTTCGTGTTTCATACTTGTGACTAAATTAACAAGCTTGATCTCAGACAAGCAGATCGTGTACCAGGAAACATTTAAGGAGTACAACAAAAAGTATGTGATTCCAAAGACCTCGGTGCTCAAGAAGAACGCCATGATCGATGCCACCCGTGGCCCACGAGTCTCCGCTAGAAAGACGGTTCATGATGATGTCCATGGCCATATTCAAAACGACTTAGCTTTCATCTCTCACGATATCAATGGAAAGAGACTTAAGAGTGTGCGTGCAGACTTTGCAGGTGATGAGATTCTTTCTAGAGCTGCTTCTCCTGCAAGACAGCTTCCAAACAACATAGTCCTGCTGCCTGCTCGACACGATAGTATGAACACTTGGATCACGCTGTCCACGCCTTATGCAGCACGCCATGCTGGCAATACAAGCAGACTCTCGGCCTATGAGCCTGTGCTAAATCCTGCAAACGAGTCCTTTCTTTACCGCAATGATACGTTTTCCAGGCCAAACGACACCTTCTCCAGGCCCACGTCATCAAGAGCACCCTCGCCAAATAAGTCGCCGTCCAGACTTCCTTACAATGCAAATATCTCCTACGGCCATAACACACAGTTGTCTCCGAACAGGTCGAGTCGACACCTGTCTCCTCAACGGAGCCCATCTCCGTCAAAACGGGTGTGGCATTAAGATACAGTTTCTTTTTATTACACTATAGATCATGGAAACCAAAGAAGAAATTCGTCAAGGTACCCACGACTCCCAACTTCTTACCGTCCCGCGTAACCTTGTCCTGGTCTTTACCATCTGCGTTAGCCTTTAAGAACATTTCAGAACCATCTTTCACCTCTAGTCTTTTGATGTACGTTGCCTGTAGGTCTGCAGCTTCACCTATAGCACCTTTTTCAGATTTGTGATGTTCATGAGCCTTTTTGTTTTGGACTCCTCCACCAATATCTTCCAGCACACTTAATTTTCTTTGCTTGAGCTTCTCGACAGCATCCTTAGAGTATGGAACAACACCAATTAAAACACCATTAAATACACTTCCCGATTCTTGTAAGGCATCAAAGGCCGAATTGGGATTATCGTACGTGAGCTTGACCCAAGACTTCCCACTAAATATTGGTGCGGAGAAAGCTGGCTCTCCAGCAGACTTCACGTCATCAGGTCTATTGAAAGCACCGGCGGGCGCCAAAGACTCCAAGAGTTTTTCCCCATTATACTTGGTAGAGTTCAGGGCCTCGAAGTTTTCTAAGATCCTTCCGAATTCCAGGAAGAAAGCAATCACCTGCGAAGACATGTGCTCAGGGTATCCGAACACCAACACTGCCGATTCAAAATTCAGAAGAGACTTCTTTGACGCCTGCGAAATGTCTTCTGTTTTGTTAGGAGTATCGTTTTTCAGAGAAAACGCATTGACGAAGTTTCTAGGGTCTTTGTTTATGAAGGACCCAGTATGCTGGGCAGGTTTGTTCAACGAGATAATCACCTCATCATTAAGATCATAAAGCGACCTTCCAGGAGGAAGATCTTCGTTATCATTGTATAAGGGAAAGTCATTGTTGTCCCTCAAGCTGATGATGTTGTTGGCATCCCCGGTCAGAAGCAATGCCGAGTCATTCTGCTTGGAAATGGTACTATGAGGCGAGGCGCTGCGGAAAGAAATGATGCTAAAGTCTGCAGTGTCGGAGTCGGCAGACCTCGTGGACGGCGTTGTCTTTCCAGAGTCTTTTTTGGTTGTGGCAGTGGTTGAGAGTTGGAACCCGATCTTCTTCTTGGGTACTAGATGGTTGGGAATCACCCGCTTGGAGCTATTCTGGTACCACGTGGGGCGTGTCAGGTTGAAGGACACATTTGGATTAGTTTCCTGTGTTTGGCCGAATAAAGCAGACATGCTCAATGTGGTAACCGATAGATTGAGTGCTTGAGACATAAACAGTGGTTGGTCGTGCGCGAGCCAATACATGGCAATCATCCAAGCTATGAATTGCTTCCAAGTGAATTTAAAGATTTTTTTAGATTTTGTTATGATTATTTAAGACGAAAATGTCTTGAGTATATCTGCAATTTTAAAATATTGTCAAGTTTGGTCATTTACGTGACTTGAAGCTTTCCGCAAGACATCAGAGAAATAGCTTTGGCAGTATCAGGACTGAATTCAAAAGAAAGTAAAAAATGCTTTCAGGGAAAAATATTCAGAATTATCAACAGAGACCAATAAATCTTTTCTTTTTTCGAAAACCACCAGTTGATCACTTTGCTGTTTGCTCCAGACTAGAACTTCACCTTCTCATCTCTGCATGCAGATAGAACGCTACCTCGCAGCGCACTGAGAAGACATCGGGAACCCACCTTTGGATGCCCACTGAAGGCCACAACACAAAACATCATGATCTTATCTCCTGCCGAGAGAGCATATCTCTATGACTCATTGAACGGGTCGACTGTCATACGGCCCGATGGTAGAAAAGAGTTCCAATTCCGCCTGTTGGAAGCCAAGACAGACTTCTTGCCGGGCTCAAACGGGTCCGCCAGAATACGAATGCCAGATGGAAGTGAGTGCATTGTTAGCGTGAAAGCGAAGGTGGTGTTGATCAGAAAAGAGCCCAATTTGATAGAATGTGACGTTGATGTCGCAGGCCACAGAGATGACTCCAACTACGTCTCCAACTTGAAGTTCAACTTAAACGATCTCTTCTTGAAGAATTTTCCTACGGAACACTTACACCTCACCACCAAATACGCCTACAAGCTATTCATAGATTGCATTGTTGTCAGCTACTCGTCGTACCCGTTGACGCTTGTGACTTTTGCTGCATACTTGGCCCTCAAATCGACCAGATTGCCGTTGTTAACGAGTGAGGTGGATGACGCTGAAATCGAAGAGCAGCCGACTTTTTCCGACGACTGGGAACAAGCTAAAAGCTTGGCCGATGTCTTTAAAGTGGAAAACTTACAGCCCCCAATTATCATCACTATTGGTGTTGTTGGAAATAATCTCATCTTTGACCCTGCAGAGGCCGAAGAGCAAGTTCTCGAAAATGGTTTATTGTTTGGCTGGTACAATAACAGTGTTATTTCCCCTATCTCGAATATGAATCTAGCTGTGAGCTCTACAAATGATAACTTCAAAGGATTCGACTACAAGCTCCTCTCAAAAGCCACTACTTTACTAAAGAAGCACTGCAGCTCACTTGTGGAGGCGTTCGATGAAATTGTGATACAGGATCAGAGCGAGAGTGACGGCAGAATATTTTAGCTGTATAGTAATAATAGTTTCTATTTCATTATGGTAACCGACTCAATCAGCAATTCTGGGACGAGTAAGCGTGAACGACCACGGCTGTTGCTGTTTGAATATTCATCGACCGTACCACGCCAACTTGCTTGATTTCAACACAGAAGTCAAGCTCGGCCAAGAGCTCGCCTGGAATTCCTTTCTTTTCTCTGCCTAGAAGAAGAAGCGACTTCTTGGGAAACTTCAACTTCTCGTCTAAAACAACGGATTTGTCTGTTTGCTCCAAACCAATAAGCGTATAACCATCACGTTTCTTCTGTCTCAAGAAATCAACTAGATTATCGGGCTTCACCTCAGTCATGGGCATCCAATAGTCTGCGGTCACAGCAACACTTTTGAATTGCTGACTCTTCTTTACTTTCAAGTCATGCAAAGTCAACAAACCAGCACCCAAGACATCACATAACCGGCAAATACCTCCCAAGTTGGGTGGTTTGTCGACCAACGAGCCCACCACAATCAACTCGCTTCTCTTTATATTAGAGCCTCTTGCCTTTTCATCCACATCCATGATTGTGCTCCATGCACCACTCTTGGTCTGCAATGGGGAAACGATTCCAGCACTTGATTCCTGAAGCGAGTTTTTAGTTTCGGCCTTGAGCTTGCTTACCCAGAGATTCGATTGGTCCTTTCCAATTGGCCGCCTAAGAATATTTCTTTGATCAGCAGTTAAAAACTTAAATTCTTCTTCTGTCAAAAAGTCAAATTCTCGGTCGAAGAGCCTCAAAAGAATACCACCGGAAATATTAATGAGGTTGTAGTCCTCAGTGATGTTCCATAAGTATGCATCGCCACTTCTGAATTGCCCATAAGCATCAGTAGACAAAGCACTCTTGTACATATTGGTGATGACTTGAGACAAGCCCTCGTCAATGTTCAACTGTTTTTTTCGGATCTCTTCATAGACTGATATAGCAAGCGACATGGAAAAGTGTCTGGTGACCGCTTTATTTGTAGAGGCAGCAGAGACTAATATGGTGATAAATTTCGTCATGTATATCTCAGCATTCTGGCGATCCATAGACTGAATCATGAGGAAGATGATTCTCTCATATGCAATAACTAGGATTGGCTTCATTTCGTGATCTTTCATTGAAGACTCCAACTTTCCGTAAATTCTCGAGGAGAATTGCGGCTTTGCTAGTAACAATCTGGCGGTTGCCCATTCGAAGTAAACTCTCACCGGCGGACTTGGATCGGTTTCCACCAAGTCTATGAATTTCTCAAGATAAAGCTCGATAGCCACGTTTGGATCGATATTATCAATGAGAGAAAGCACTATTTTGGAAGTTTGGATCCGGGCAAATTCCTCAACTCCGTCACTAGGCTTGTTAACGGTGAACAAAGCATTTTCATCGCTGAAAATGTATTCGAGAATGGTTTGACTGCACTTGGAGCTCTGGATCGAATTGATCATGCTTAACAACCAAACCTTGTATGCCACCTCATCCACCCCATACACATCACCATATATATCCAGATCAGGTGAGGGGGCCAACTTCGAGTCATATACTTTGCCCACCAAAGCTTCAATCTTAAATGCACTCAGTTGTAGCTCCTTTTGTACCATTGCTTTCACCAAGAATTCTGGTAATAACTCAAGTTGTTCGAATTCCACAGGGCTCTTGACCTGGAAGTCTGAAAGTGCCTTGACGAGCGTAGGCATGAGTCCTCTTCTTCCGTAGGAGTTGAAGATGATGGTTTCCGAGAATGCCAAGATGATGGCATTTATAAGAGGATTGTGCACTGCCGAAGTGAGCATCACTTCATGGACCATTAAATTGATCAACTTGATGTGTAAGTCTCTGTCGGATAATTTGAAACGATCAGCATCCAACTCCAGCACGGTTTCAGAGATGCCGGTCATAGCAATCATTAAAGATTCTTCATCGAAGGAGCTGCGGTCCAACACTAATTTCATAGTATCGCAAATGCAGCTGAGTGTTCTTGGGTGAGTTGAGCCAAACAGAATGGCCGGTATTATGGAGCTCAAGTGGCAGCCTTCGGGGAAATGCTTGACATAAGAAGATAAAAGCTTGTGTACTTCACCACTCATGTTATCCTTAAGCTTGTAAAAGCTTGTAACGTTCCTTGCACATTCAGCGGAGTTGCAAAATAAAGTTTGGGAGATTTCCAAAATGTCATGGAATTCGAGCTTCAAATTTTCAAAGCCACAATCTTCAATCAACTTGTTGAGAAGGTGGAACTTGGCGTACGCTTTTCTGAGTACTCCGTAATCGCTTGACTGGTTGTCACTGACAATGCTGTCCCATAGTCTCTGTAAAGACACACTTTTGTCAAATGGTAGCGTGAATGGCGAGTTTCCAAGAGCGAGATAAACCTCTTCGGATTCCTCAAGACCCACTGCAACAGAGATAAGTTGAGACAACACCAAAATCAGCTGGTTGTTTGGTTGCGCTCCACTTTCCACAAGCTTTGACATCAACAAGCCAGAGCACTCGGAAGGAAAACAACTCTTTCCAGACATATGAGCAGCAAGCCTTAACAAAGATATTTTTGTCTCAACCACATCCAATGTTTCAGTGTAGTTATAGATATCTTCTGCTCTGACTGAACTAGCTTTGAGGTAGTCTATAATCAAGTCTATATTGTCATTAAAGATCAGGTATCCGTTGAACGAGTTGAATTTCGTGATCAATACGCCGAATTCAGCGAGCGAGTCAATCTCAAAGTTCAACATAAGCCACAAGTTCAAAGATTGGACCACTTTCCAAAATAATTCACCTTCCGAAAAGTTATCAAAGAGCTGTACCAAAAGTTGGTCATGAACGCCATATGTTAAAACGTGCTGACCAAGCAAACCTCTGATCATTCCTAACGTTGCGTAAATCCTCACAGCATCAAAGGTCTCTCGTCTATCCACAAGAACAGTCAATAGAGACAGCGAAACTTGTCTCATTTCTTCAATGGTGTACAAATTGCTAAATATTGACTCAATGAATGATGAGAAGCTTTCAGCATATTTGCAGTGGGTCTTCTTACTCACACCTTCCTCGATTCTCACCACAAAGTGTCTTGAAAGCATCATGTAAGGAAGATAATACTCCTCTAAGTATTGCAAGCCGTATTTGAGCAAGTACAAGTTTTCCTTCTTGATTGAAAAAAGGATATGCATGGAGTACTTCCTCACAGAGTCAACAGATGTCTGGAAACCGGTAGCCAATAAGCAGAACCCCCACGAAGCATGAACCATAGAATCAGGTGTAATGATATTCAAAATATCATGGTAAGCAGCTTGGGTTTGGTGTAAAGAAGTATCGATACCCAAAACTTCAAAAAGAGTGGTGAACTTGCTCCATTGTCTAAGTAACTGGGTTTCCTTCGATATATCCCAAGTGAGTATCTCCGTGGTGAATGAGCGTCCAATGGATTTCAATGAGAGCTGCAAAATTGACAAGCAAAACTTGCGGGCCTCATGAGATTCACTGGCCAAGTTTTTCTGGAGAACTAGCCAATAGTTATTCTTGCTAATGATGTTTTCCTGGAAGAAGTCATTGTTTTTAAAGTCACCAGCAGTGGTGGTGTTAAGCAAACGGAGCCACATGACGAAGCCGTGGACCATGGCCTTTTTAGGTGAATCTTCCTTTGTGAGCTGGAATATAAAATCCCAGTAAAATTGAGCACTTGAGGCAGACGATAAAGAGTGCAGTTTTATACTTGCAATTCTCCATCTGAGCAACTTGGAACACGTCGAAGAAAGTTCTACATCTCTGTGGCCCAAAAACAATGCCAAAACCTGGTCAAGGTCTGGGATAAAGTCACATGAGATCTCCGTGAACACTGCCGAAAGCAATTGAAGGAGAGTAAGCAAATCTTTATGGTCATCAGTTTGCGAGGCATTCTTGTTGGGTTCGGCGTAGGTGCCGACCCATTTTTGGAATCCGGGGATGAAGTCAAACGTATTCATATTCAACTTGAGAATTGTAAGTGCATGGTCCAAGAAAGCGTCCCTTAATTTATACTCTGGGTAACTCTGCATGAGCTGAACACTGGCCTTTATGCCATCTTCAGTGCCATATTTGCATGTATGTAAGATAAAATCATACAATTGGGGGTAAATAGCATCAAGGCAGACACCATCTAGAAGCGGAAGAAGATCCGTCAAAATGGCCACATCCTGCGGCGAGTCCATGATATTCTTGGCGAGAACTGACGCGAGGTCATTTCTTTGACTGGAAGTGAAGTACTTCGTGACCAAAGCATTCCCTGGAGACATGTTTAGGCCCTTGGTGTGAAGTTAGTCAACGCGGCCACTATTAATGCAAATTAACTTAAGCTCGCGCATCTCATCTCTCACACCAGACTCACCAGACTCGCACCAGCCAAGGCTACAAGAAGCTAATACTATAAATGAAGTGCAATACACCAAATTATAATATACTATGACAGTGAATTATGAACTCCATAAAAATACCAAAACTCAAGCAATGGAATAAATCAATTTTTTTTAATTTCTTGACCCTTGAAAAATTGAATAGTCTTAATTTTACTCTTTACTGTATTTTCTTGAAGTACCTTTTGAAGTGCCAATTATGAATTGAAAAGTGCACTTCCCCACATCCACGATTTCTTGCCTCTTTGTTTCGCTGTGTTAGACAAATTCTGACTCCGCGACCATGCGACCCAACGCCCTGCTAACAGCTTCCGTTCCTGTGGTCTGTCCTGGAAGTCGCAAACTTCCTCTTCCGGCCCGGCGATCTCTACTGTTGGCGCGAGTCCTGTCTTGGCGCTATCTGCCTCTTTAGAGTTCAGCTACGGATTAAGAAGCACCTGTAAGACCTATAATATACAAGCGAGAGATAGTAGAAGTGAGAGATAGCACTAGCGAAATATACTATGAGCAGGGTGAGATAAGCAGCATTTTTCTCTTTATCCGGAACAGTATCTAAACTTCAAATCGTCTGATTAGCTTGAGATTCAAGATTCTCATTCACCCCACTCACCCCACTCAATTGTGTATGGGAACACTCTACACATTGTATTGACACACGGATTTAGTATACATATTCATTGATCTAAACTGGTTCATTGTCCATATAGGATTATTAATACACTTTATTTATGTGAAGTAAATTATATTTAAATCGAGCATTTCAACTGAAGTAGGAGGAAGTACTAAAATTGCCTTATGCCCCACGATCTGACTCACGCTTAGACTAAGGCTTTCCCCCGCGGCCTCGGCCTTATCAGTCTCACTTAGGCAATTTATTCCGCACCTCGCGGACGCTTGCCGTGCAGCCCGTCTCCTTCGGAGACTTCTTCCGATCCACTATATATACAGTGAATATTCTTTGGCCGTAGAGGGCACGCCGCTTTTTTGTCTACTCAAAACTGGGGCATTTCATGTCTGCAAGATTCCTAGACATAACGTGGCTAAGCAACAATGTGGGCTTCAATTTCCTAAGCGTCATCGGAGTTTTTCTCTTGACTCCGGTGTGCTTTTTACTCTCCCGGAGCAGTTATTCCCCTCTTAAAAAGACTGGTGGAATGACAAAGAAAGCTCCGATGAAGGCAAGCAAGTTTCTGCAAACCACTTTGGATGTTGACCCAGTCCCTTCCACTTTCACGTGGTATAACGAAGAACCAATGAGATCGTATCCTTTCAAGGACAAAGAGTACAAGTTAACCATGGGGATTAGATCGCTTGATTTCTCCGAATGGCTTTTGATCGAAAACACTTATCTCGATAGAATTGCCGAGAAAACTAAGTTGGTCACCAATGATCACCCTGCTTATCCTAGTGACAGGGATTTGAAGGCAAGCACTGTGTTCTCCAGCCCCGAAGCCGAACCTGCTATCCGGGAGTTTTACGAAATGGTGATCAAGTATATGTGTCAAAAATACCCAATGTATTTCGTGAAAAACTCGGACGGATCTGTTCTCAACAAAATCACAGGTGAAACTGTTCCTGGCAACGCCAAAGATACTACTGATCCCGAGTCTTTGCTTTTGACTTTAACTCGTACTATGGAGGAGGATTTCATTATCTTGCTCAAAGACGATACAAAAAAGAACGAGGCTTTTGGTTCGGAGTATTTCTTTAAAGGTGGGGTTTTTGCATTTGCTGCTGGTTTTGATCCAAAAGACAAGTTTAACCAGCCTTTGACCTCAATCCATGGGCCCATTCCAGGGTATGAGGAAAAGCTCAAGACTTCCATGAACCGGTTTTTCGATAGAATTCAACCAGGAAGTTTTGTCACTCGGTCTAATTTCTCCATTCAAACACACTGCAAGTTCTTTGTGGATGACGAGAACAAAGGCTACCACTTGACAGAAGAAGAGTTGAACAAACCTATTCCTTTCGAGACCCTTGATTTCGATAACCAGGTTCATTACAGAAGTGAGAGACAAACACTCACCAAGCTTCATCAAAGTGGTGCTGTATTGTTCACAATTAGAACGTATCTCCACCCTTTGAGCAAGTTCAAAGATGATATTGAAACAGCACACGTTTTAAGAGGTGCCATTAATAAGTTTCCAGCGGATTTGGCCCGTTATAAGAATATCGTGCAACCGAGACCTGCGGTGACAAGATACTTTGACGAGCTTAAGCAAGAATTGTCGGAAGCACCTGTTTGAAGTTAGATTTAGCAACCAATGAATTTCAGCTTAAAATTCTATTAATTTCCTCTTTGACTTCTTCCCAAATGTTCATGTTTGCCCGTGCCCACAGGGTGAAGATTCTGTTGTAGTTCAATAAAATGTTGATGATGGTTTTCAACTCATTATTCCTGAACTCTTTAGCGTTGATCTCCAATTCATTTGAGATGTAAGCAATATCCAGAAGCACAATTTTCTGGCATTTCTCGAGAATTGATACCCTTTCCTGGAGCTGGGCCAATTTCTGCTTCCGGGTTAGTTCTGGATTTTGATCCATTATGTCTGAAACATACTTGGAAATTTTCTTCACGGATTTGAAGTTGGGCAAGAATCTTCCTTTGAACCCGGAGCTTTGTGGACTTGGGTGTGAATTTGGAGAATTCTGGGAAAGAGTATAGCTGGAGCTCCGTTTCAACGATTGTGACTGGATGCCACTTTCTATTTTGCTGACCTCGAGTTCGGTTCGGATGCTATCTGCTAAGTCTCTCTTCTTTTCCTGTAGCTCTTGATCAACCAATCTGCTTTGCTTCTCCTTCTTTCTTCTGAATGATTTCGTAGACTCATACACAGATGTGAACTTGAAGGCCTCGCCTAAAGGCTCAGAGTATTTTGTCTCCAAGTCACCAATTAATCCATTGATTGTAAGTCCGGAGCTCTCGTATGCAAGACCGATATCATCAGTGATTTGAACAAGCGCAGTTTCTGGTCCTCCATTTGCATCTTTACTTACCGCAGTGGAATCAGAAAGAGTTATTGAAAATGAATTCAAGGCCGCTCCAAGTTCAGCATAATCCAGAGAAAGACCAATGAAGCTGTTGATAATTCTTTTATTGATGTCATCCAAATGCGAGTTCTTGATTATCGAGTACTCGGTCAGGAGTTTCTGGCCGGGCTCAGAACTCAGAACGGTGCCCGCAGAGGTTCCATTGGACGTATCGGGTGACGTTGCATTATGGCTTGAAGACGCTCCTGAAAAAATACTCTTGGTAGACTTTTTGCTGCGCAAAGGATTCTGGAAAGGTAAGTTGAGTGCTGGCCCAGTGACGGGCAATGGAAGGCTCGCGTATAAAGGATCGGTGGAGAGACCATCTTCGGGATTCAGCTGATAGATGGAACTCGGAAGTTGGCTGCTTATGAGCGAGATTTCGTCGGACCAATTGGCTGCTGGGTCCAAGAACTTTGCAAAGAAGTCGTGTCTCCGGATTCGGGGTATATTGAGGCAGTTGTTGAGGAAGTTAGCAAGAAGACGTTTTCGATGTTCCACAAGACGATGTTTGCTCAAATGACTGGAATTAATGTATGGGTATGATTTGTCTTGGGAACTCGCAGGATTGGAGGTAGCCGAAGCACCAGCAGAGGCCGACGAGTATACAGGCATCGTTGGGGAAGTTGAAAGAGAGCCCAGGTTGACTAATCCACTCAAGATATTCAACGAAAAGTAATTTTTAGGCGGAATAGGAGGGATCATGAGGAGAGGGAAGATCCGGGTGAGAATGTCCCTTAGACTCTCAAAGTCGGAGTACCTTCTTCGCGTTTGAATCTCGTCTTTAGAAGAGTCACCAGAAATGACCTTGATAGTGTAGACAACATAACGTTTCAGAGCATTTGCCAATCCCTCATTTGATTTCCCAGCTTCACTTATAAGAATGTGGGGCTTCTCGCCTGCCGCAAGAATCTGAGACACTCGACCCGAGCGATTGATCTTGGAGGCTTCAGGAGACGAACCGCCTGCAGGCTGCTGATAAAGTATTAGAGAATCGTTATCTGAATCGTGGTCGTCATCAATTGCATCAGAGGGAGGCGATGTTTGGTCAGAAGTGGAGTTGAATGCGGGGGCGACTTGGGACCCAAGACCTGGGTGGGAGAGTGCCTCCGAGGCTTCATCAACAGTTCCAAGCATATTAGTAGACTCAGTATTAATGTTTGGCGACTTCTTCAGATGAAGGTCCAGAAAACCTGGTTCGGAGTCACGAGTAAGTGCAGAGGAAGCCGCAGCATTCTTGCCCCGCCTTTCATGCGATAGCGTCACCAGATCAGCAGTATAAGGGTTATTATCTTCTTCGGAGCCAAAGACGACATCGTAGTCTTGACCAGGCATTTTGGAATGTGCAAGTATAATCATTGGGCCAAAGTATGTGAATTAGTAGTGCTGGTTGTAAAGTGCATTCGTAGGGGGTATAAAGGGTGGTATACAGATGCGCACACCTAGTGTATTTTGAGACTAAATAGTGTTTGATGTGCAAGACTGCGAATGGATCAGTTACGGTTCCACAGCTTAATAGCTACGAGTGTTAGACTTAATTTGAAGATGGGAACCAAAGGGCTTTTAAGTAAGGCTTCATTCATGTCTTCCTATAAATAGAAATATATATATATTAATAAAATACCATTATGGGTATTATCTAATTAAAATGGTTACTGTTGGTGGCCATAATATTAAGCCAGATAAGCATAGTACATACCAGCCCTGGCTTACCTTTTTTTATAGGTGCACTTACTCTCCAGTATCTTCACCTTAATATACTCAACCTCCCCATACTCTTCGCCTTAAAATTACTTAGTTTTTTCATCACCGTAATGTACATAGTATTCTTAATACACTAATATTAATTCATATTGTTAGATATACTTGATGTCTTTTTTTTTTTGGGGCTCCAGATGTTCACCCAACCTATTGAGTCAGTCCCTCTCGTTTTCTACCTCGCTTAATCTGCGACATCTACTCTACCGTAGGCTTGGTTTCGCGCACGCCCAGAACAACGCTCAAAAAAACAAGCGCAATAGATCAGACACGCCTAGCCATGAATGAAACATCCAACGGGGCTGACTTGCTTCAGATTGCTCCCGAGGCGCAATTTGCTTCGGTTTTGAAAGACCACCGTTTGAATGGCGGGAATCCGTTCGAGCTCGTTCAGAAGTTCGCTGCCATCTCGGCAGACAGAGCCCTCTCCATACAAAAGACATTAAGTGAGTTCGCTGAAAACGATGCTAGCGCAGTTCAGGAGTTGGAGAGCTATGTTTTGGAAACCAAGCTCTGGGATCTTTATCTCATTTTACAGCAATTTCGTTTGACTCAGGATGAGGACTTGGTCCAGTGTCACTCGTATTCCTCCATGAGCATCAAGCAGAGAAAATACCTTCAAGACCACCCCAACCTTCGAGAGTTGGTTTTAATCACGTCGTGGATCCAGAAAAACTCCGATGATATAGCTGCTCCAGACCAACTGCGGAATGCAGAAAAGTGGATCAATACCAAAGTGGCCTTGCAGAACAAAAACCTAGCGTCCTTGACCCATGCCATCACTTCGGATTATGTCGACCACTTGGATGTTGATGCCCCTTTGAGATCTTCCAAACGTATAAAACAAGAGGATGAAGATATCGACTCGGAAAACTTCTTCTACATCTACCAATTAATTTTGAACGGCCATTTCCAAAAGGCCGTGGAATACGCTTCTCAAACCGGCAATCATGCCCTTGCATTGATCTTGGTTGGTGCTCACCAAGACTATATCGACCCTTTGGTTGATGGAGATGATCTCATGGCTGAAGACGATGAAGAGGTGAACCTTTCCCAACCATCTGGATTAAAACACAAATACTTGTGGCTTCAGTCTGTGTACAAGTTGTCACAGGAAAAGCGCCTGAACCACTACGAGTCGCTCATCTACTCTTTTCTTTCAGGAGCTGACCAACTGGAGAATGTCAAAGCGGCCGGTAGTAACTGGGACACTTGTTTGCTTCTTTATGTCAACCAGCTTCTTACTTACCAAGCTCGTACATTCTTGAAGGACCAACTTGCTCAATCTGGTGGTGAAGGCGAGCAAATTGAATCTATTGCTCTTCCTGCCCCTCAGCACGTCTCTACAAGGAGCATCTTAAATACAATGGAGAAGTCCCGAAATCTCAGCGAGGAAAGCAAGAACCCGTTCCGGGTGATTATGGGCAGTATCATTATTGACCAGTTGCATTTATTCTTCCAGAATACCGCCAAGTCCATCCAGTCAGCTATCGTGGAAGACCATCATGTGCTACGAGTATTGGCTCATTTGGCCGTGGTGATATCCATGCTAGATCTTCACCAGGGGTCAAAAGCGCCCACCAAAATCATCACCAGGTACGTCTCCAAACTTTCGGACAACGGCTTCGACGATCTTGTGCCCATTTACTTGTCGTACATACCAGACGAAAAGGACTTGCGTGAATGCTACTCGGTATTCCTATCGACCATCACCGACGCCGAGAAACGCCACAAGCAACTTGAGACATTTAAGAGACTTGGCCTTAATGCCCCTGATTCTGTTTCAAACTTGCTCACGGAGAATATCGAAGATGAGCATGAATTAAGATTCTCTAATGTGTTGAAGAGAACTGTCGAGAGAGTATTAGTGGAAACTGAGCCATATTACCGCGTTGAACTGGATGTTGTCATCAAAGATGAAGAGGCTGATGATGTGGATGTGAAGCTTTATAAGTCAGTCGATTGGTTCTACGAGACCAAGATGTACGAAGACGCCATTCATTCAACACTTACAGTTTTCCGCAGGTTTCTTGCCACGGGACGGATCAAGGCCATCAAAGACTTTGGCAACGAAAAGAACTTCAAGGCCTTGGTGAAGGATTATGACTTGGACTTGCACCAGAGATCCTTGGGAGATGGCACTACTGAGACTACAGTCACTGATTTCGATAAAGAAGAGCTTATTCAGTACAACCACTTACTCGAATGTTTGCGTCTCTTGGATGAATGGCGGTCTTTTGTTGATGGTGCCACCGAGAACTCGTGGAAATCCAAGGATGTGGAGAAGTCCATTGAGAAAACCGTCCGCAAGGTGAGAACTTTCATTTCCTCGTGGTTCGTGGATCTAATCAAGATCAATCAAGTGGATGTGCTTGTGCAACAGTACAAAGGTTTCCGGACAGCATACATTCCATATTTCATCATTGAACTCTTACAGATACTTGCGCAATCCAGACGGCACGACTGGAAGTATATGCGGCAAGCCTTGCTTTTGATTAACGAAGTGGCCAATGATAAACAGAATGACTTCCTCGAATGCTTCGTCAACTGTGGAAGACTTACTGAGTTTATGGCATTGACGGGTGGGCTGGCATCGGAGGCCTTGGAGATTGGTACTAAAGGCATTTATGTTTAATCTTGAATAAAATTTACATATTGCGTCAAGCTAGGGATGTGAGTCAGTCTAGTTCAAAGTAGAGGCCTTTTCGTACAATGAGTCAACCACAGACGACAAGTGCTTGACAAGATCCAAGGCTGCTTCATAAGAAGCGTCTGTTCTTGGCTGATCATAGATAATCAACCACCCGTTTCCCTGATCCAACACTCCGTAAAACACTTTATCTAGGATCATTTGGGACAATTTTCCTTCCACTTGCTGTAAGTTCAAGCCAATGGTCTTCGAGACAAACGATAATTCCACAACACTGTAGGACTCAATAATCTTCAACAAATTCTTCTCCAACAAGTTGTCGTATAATGCATTAAAGTGATTTTTTATGATTTGGTCAGATCTCAATTCATCGGAGTAAGCAGTCAATGATGCCTCGAAGTCTTTCAATGATCTATTCGAGTAAGCAGTTGCAATGGCCTTCATAGCATCAATATCTTTGGATTGGTACTTGGCGACGTTTTTGTGGTTCAAGATGGTGTTGACGTCATCAATCAAATTCAACATGATTTTAGTCAAAAGCATGTACTTCAACACAAGAATGGCACGAGAATCGTTTTGCGAATTGAAACCCTCGAAGGACTCATAAAAGTAAGAAAATGCCGTTTTGTAATCTTTGTCTTCAGCGTTTAAGATACCACTTTGGCAATCAAGCTCTGCTTGCAATAGCGTAGGACAGTAGATCGAGTTGGCTGAGGTTCTGGCACTCGTTAAAGCAGCTCTGGACTTTGGAATGTTTCTCAAAGCGTGGTAGATCCGGGACTCAATTAATTGAACCTCCACCAACGAGGATTTATCGTCCAACTTCTTGTATTCTCTCAACAAGCCAGTGATGGTGCTCAAGCCCTCCTTGTAAAGTCCCTTCTCGTACAACTTATCGGATAACCTCAATTGTAATTGCTGTCTCAAGAAAGACAATTTGTTCTCAACGGCCCAGTCGATGGATTCATTAATAGCTTTGATTTGAGCATCGATCGAGTCGGGAATAGAGTCAAAGAACTCCACCAACGACTTCACGATCTTGGCCGTCTTGGACTTTGCAAATTGGCCCAACACATTTCTAGACTCCTGAAGCAATTTGCTAAGTTTGTAGGAGGAGTTTTGCGATTGGTAGAGCTTGCCTAGTTCGAGAATGGCCGTCTCCTGGTCCAGCAAGAACTTGGATCTCTTATTTTGGTCGTCGTCATCGAATCTAGAACGAATTATGGAGTAGTACTTTTCCTCTGCAACGTCGTATGATTTCTCGGCAGCAGCGTGTCTGGCGTCCTCTAGGGTTTTGGCAGAACTCATGGTTCGAGAAGTATATGTCGAGGAACGTGTTTGCCTCCAGTTGTGAGATCGGGCTCCAGATTTGATCGCGGCACGACTTTGGGTTCACCGTGGCCACATTATCCAGATTTGACATCCATTTCAATTTTTAAGCAAGTTTAAAGGAAAGCAACTTTCACTCTGATCTGAATCAAAAAGTACAAATTGACCACCTCACCACTCAAGGCTGGGTGTGCTCCTATTTGTCGTGGTAGGAGCTTACTTGGGTGCGAAATATCGAAAAAATACATTGAACCAGACGCTTCACATCGTTTAGCTTTAGCATGAACAAGGGTTTAAATAGCGTGTGTAGAAACCTCTTGGTGTCTCGCCAAGCGGGTCTCAGCACGGGGGCTAGATTATTTAGTCAGCCTGCACTTCAGGTGTTGAGAACCCATCTTCGAAACTACTCCAAGACACCCTTTCCAATTGACCATAAGAAGGCCCAGGAAAAGAGAAAGATGGAGAACCTTCCAAAGTATAAGCAATGGGCCGTGTACTTCCAAAGCCTTGAGTTCAAAAAGGTCATGACCAAGTACTACGTGGGAATGTTTGGTGTGATGCTTGTGGCATTCTACTACTATATGAGGGACCGTTACTACGAAGACCAGCAAATGAAGCACATCAGGAAGAAGTACGCCGCTGATCCTGCAAGCTTAAGCGAGTACGAGTACTTGAAATTCAAGGCCCTTAGCGGTGACAAGATGAAGCCCCGGGAGGAAAAGAAGTTCCGTCTCTATCAGGCCATGAGAAAAGAGTTCCGCAGAAAACACATTCTAGATACCACGGTCATGTTTGAGCCAACACCCCAGGAACTTGATGAATGGTACAGTAAGCAAGCAAAGACACCATTCTTTAGTGCTGCGCCCAAGGAGACCACAAAAAGTGACTCTCAAGCTGACGACATTGACTTGAAGAAGACATTCACCAATGAAAATAACCCCCACATCCAGCCTGCCCAGGACACCACCGAGTTTTACGACGAGAAGGCTGCTGCTTACGATGACGAGGTTAAATGGGAGGAGAGAGGTATCATGATGGGAAAGAGAAGACGTTGGCTTATGAGTCAGGCCGAGGGAGATGTGTTGGAGGTTGCGTGCGGTACGGGCAGAAACATCCCATACCTCAACCCTGAAAACATCAACTCCATAACTTTCGTGGATTCTTCCAGCAATATGGTCGCTGAAACGCAAAAGAAATTCAGAGAGAGTTATCCAAACTTCCGCAACGCAGCTTTTGCCGTGGGAAAAGCAGAAGACTTACAGAGTATTGCTACGGATTCGTTCAAGTACGATACAGTGATCGAGGCATTTGGCTTGTGTGCCCATGAAGATCCCGTAAAGGCATTGAAGAGCATGGCTGCGTTGTTGAAACCCGGAGGCAGAATCGTATTGTTGGAGCACGGACGGTCCACATGGGACATGGTCAACAACCATTTGGACTTTAGATCGGAGAAGAGAATGCAGACCTGGGCCTGCAGATGGAATTTAGACATTGGAGAGATTGTGGACGATGCTGGCTTGGATATTACCTACGAGAAGAGAGTACATTTGGGATCCACCTGGCTTTTGGTGTGCAAGAAGCCCGAAGACCCACTTCGCTTGGAGGAAAAGCCATTCATCAATAAGTTGTTTGGCACTGAAGTGTCGCACGTGAAGAAAGAGTGATTACAATTATAATTGCGTGGGGATATGTACATAGTTTAATCAAAGACCCAGCTCAAAGGATGATGCACTCCAGTTCCCATAACCAGTAGGGCACTTATAATAGTATTCCCTCAGACTCAGCCTCAGGTGCTCCACCACGCAGCAGCAACTCGGCAGAAACAGCCTGGAGCCTCAATTCCTGATTCTTAATGGTCTCTAGGTTCTCATCTATGGCTTCTTGGTATATACGTAGGTCACTGGCGTCGGTGGTGACAGGAATCTCAGCTCTCAAATAGTCGTTCGTCTCCTGAAGCTTTGCGAGAGAAAGCTCTAGACTTTGTTGGACACTCTTTATGGAATCTTCAGGGAGATCTTTTAGCGAAGCAGTGAAGTCTGCCAACGAAATGGGCTTGGACTCAGAAGACATGGTGTAGTAGTCTTCCTTCATATTATGCGCAGCGCGAGTAGTAGTGAAGCTCCAACTGAAAAGTAACAATTTCATCTTCAATGTTCCGTCTCCGATTGAGAAGCATTCCAAGGACATTTTGGAGATGCAACTCCACGGTCCCCCAGTTCCAGCCCATACATCCTCTCTTGCTCAAAAGGGCAGAGAACTTGGGCGAGGAGTTCAAGCAGGTGGAGAAGTTGATGTCCGAGAGCTCATACGACCAGGACTTGAACATCAAATTCTCCAATCTTTCCCGGTCTCTTGAGCATTACACACATTACAAGCAAGATATGGACAGCTATACTACGCTACGAGAGATCATTGAGGAGGAGACCGATGAAGAGCTCCTAAAGGAGGCACACCAGGAAATGCACGAGTTGGTGCCTCGCTTGACCCGGAGTATCACCCGGTTGCAGAAGCGCCTAATACCACCGGTGAAGCATGATGATAAGGCGGCCATTCTCGAGCTTCGCCCGGGAATTGGTGGTTCGGAGGCTGCCCTATTCATGCAAGACATGTTGAACCTATACATGAATTTCGCCAACCACATGAAGTGGCCCACCAAGTTTTTGAGTGGTCTGGATAGCGAAACCGAGGCAATCATCAGTATAGATGCCCCTGGCGCCTACAACCTTCTCCGGTTCGAGAGTGGCGTGCACAGAGTGCAGCGGATTCCGGCCACTGAGTCCAAGGGCCGTATCCACACGTCCACTGCCGCAGTGGTGGTTTTGCCCAAAATATCCGATGGTACCGAGCTGTCTTTGAAAGATGATGAGAGGGAATTTGCGCCCGGTGAAATTCGTATTGATACAATGCGTGCTGGAGGTAAAGGTGGGCAGCACGTGAACACCACTGACTCGGCAGTGCGTCTTGTTCACATCCCAACGGGAATCATGGTGATGCAGCAGGACGAGAGGTCTCAGCCCAAGAACAAAGCAAAGGCCTTTTCGATTTTAAGAGCACGGTTGGCTCAATTGGACCGCGAGAAGGAGATCGCAGAACAGAAGAAGTTACGCACAGACCAGGTCTCCACCACCGACCGGTCGGACAAGATCAGAACCTACAATTATCCGCAGAACCGGGTGACAGACCACCGGTGTGGACAATCCATCCACGATCTCCCTGGGTTCATGTCCGGGGCCAAATTGGAGGAAATGATAGAGAAGCTCGAGGAGATGGAGTTCGAGGACCGGCTTGAGGCCCTCATCGCTTCAAACTAGACAAACCCTGTATATACTAATCATAAAGCACCCTATCAAGTTACTACTAAGAATATATTTATTACTTCAGAACATAGATATTTATAAGCAATTATTATCAATAAGATAGATATGAAAAAAAATTCATTACTTAAGAATAGTGACTTGACACTTTCTGACTACTGAGCCATATTATGTATAGTGTACGCGCAACAACATTTCCAGAGTGCTTCGCATCACCTACCTATACTTTTCACCTACTCCAACACACAGTGCCAGCAAAATAAGCGGCAAAGAAAGAGGTTTTCCGGTAGAATCACTAAAACTAGTTTTGAGTGAGATATTATGAGCGGAGCCAAGAGAAAGTCGGAGGCGACTTCGGATACCCAGAAGAAGCCGAAGCTGGAGGTCCAGCAGACTCTCTACATACATAATATCAACGATAAGATCCGAAAAAGTGTGTTGCGTCATAACCTATATCTTCTCTTTTCGACGTTTGGGGATGTTCTAGATATAAACTTGAAGCTACGTGGGGCTGCACATGTTGTGTTTGAGAGTACTGAATCAGCATCTAGGGCATTGAAGTTGTTACAGAAGACTGAGTTCTTTGGACGAGCCTTGGTCATCGATTACTCTCATACGAAAACAAAATCGGTTGATATTGCTGAAAAAGCAATTTCTGAAGATATGCTTTGATCTCTAGTTCTATGTACTGGTTTCAGGACTATTTGTTAATTCCTTCTGCTCGGCTTATTTCGGACCTGCCGTCTCTAATGCTGCCTCAAGCTCATTCATGACACAGTCAGGCACACCCAATTTGCCCAAGGCTGGTCCGCCTAATGAGACGTTTCCGCGAGACTCCTGCTTAATGTGATCTATAATCTTTTGGGTCGTGTCTTTGAACCCCACATTATACTGTGGAATGCAGTCTTTGTTGAGGTTGTAGGAGACAAGCAAGTCGTTTTCGCCCAAATTGACGTTTTTGTTTGTTTCCTCCGCTTCATTTCGAACCACGATGTTGAACTTGCTCAAGTCAACGCCCATAATTTCTGTCAATACATTCTTGACTGACCTCAAATTGATGCTATCTGAAGGTACTCCCCTGGAGTTGAAGTAATGACCTCCAATCATCAATGTGAGCTTGCTGTAAGGTACAGGTTCTAACTTGCGGCCGTCCAGGAACCGTTCGGCATCCAGCTCAGTGTCTGAATCATAGATGACTCCCAAAAGACTTTCTGGATTGGCATTTCTTCTTGGGACAAGGAATCCAAACCCATTACCGTTTTTGGGGATCAACCCGCCTTTTTTGGCATATATGTTTGCAAGGAAAATCGTGGAATACTCCAAGTCTTTGAAAGCCTGTAATACACCACTATCTTTGAGCTTGGTTGTCGCTTCTAAGGACTTGAGACCCAGGGTGAACCGCACATGGTCAAACTTAGCACCTTTGGAATCTGCTGAATCCACCTTGTGGACCTTCAAGTGGCCCGAGTCCAAGTCCAAGTCGCTGATGGCACTATTAAGTTTGACCTGCACATTGGGAAGAGTGTCCAAGTACTCTGCCAACTTAAGTGGAAACGTCTGGAGACCACTCTTTAATCTCATGATTGGATAGCGTTGCAACTTCTCTGCGACTTTCTGAAGATCTGCATCTGGAGCTATGAAGCTCTCGTATTGCTTCAATACAGGGCTCCATTCGGGCTTGGGGCTCTTGTTCCTCATCTTGTGTATCATTGCCTTAATAATTGAGCCATGCTCTTTCTCTAGCTCAACCAAAGACAGCATTGTGGAATTGATACTTAATTTCTCCACGTCTCCACTGTAGATTCCATGCATGACTGCACTTAAGATATTGTCTGCCAATTGCGGAGAGCCAAACCGCCTGGTGAAGAACGATCTAATCGACTCATCTTTTAATGCCGGATCCGGTCGTTTTACAAAGGGCTCTTTGATCAAACCGGTTATGAGCCCGTCAGTAACCTCACTCTGGAGAAATTTGCTCATCAGTTTCAAAGAATTGGGAACCTGCACTAAATCCTTAGAGGGCCCCAAAAGCCATTTTCGATTCCCCTTCGAATTGGCACTCATGACCTCCACCTCGTTCTCTAACCTCAATTGCTTCATGATGTCTACTATCAATAATGTCCCATTGCTCACACCCCTTAAAGTTCTGGGGCCTTTTTCAAGAATGAGGTTTTGACCGTTATCATTCAAGTAGAGCGACTTGATCCATCCACCAGGAGCATTTGCCGATTCAAAAATGGAAATCTGGACATCGGGCCTTAGCTTGGAGAGAAAGTAACTATAACACAAGCCTGAGACGCCAGCTCCAATGACTGCTACTTTGCCATTATGGGGTACGAGGGGCATGGTGGTGGGATGGTCGTCGTATATAATTTGCGGTCGTTCTCACGGTTGCCATGAGCCATGCGGTGCACTGGCCTACGAGGCGAGGAAACACGCCATTTTATAGATCTGATTTTTTAGATAAGCACTTATAGGTATTAAATAATTCTAGTATTTGTTCTCTTGTTTTTTTCTCTAATGTTTCAATTTCTCTTGGTTTGTTCTCTTTCACTCTGTTCTCATATATTAGTACTCTTGTATCCCTTACTCTTGTAACCACTGCTTCACTACTAGTATGCGTGATACAAACTCTGAGGCTCTGATACTTCGTTCAAAGTATCTGTCAGAACGTGTGCCATAGAATCGTCTTCGGCGACTATACTTCCATGCATTTGTTCTGGTTGCTGCAAATCAAGTTCGTTCAAACTCTCATTTTGCAACAATAAAAGCTTCTGGTCGAAACTCACGTCTTGTCCGAAGATATTCTGAGCTTTGCCTCGAATACCTTCCACGCTGATACCGGTCATATTGTGATTAAGCTTGGGCCTTCTCATTTCTCTGTCTTCAAATTCCTCTTTCTCTGGGTCAGTGCTGATGTCCAGTTCAGCTCCCTCGGTTTCATTGTCGTCTTTATCAAGATTAAGTTTGCCTGTGATGTCAAGATTAACAGGTGAATCTGCAACAAAGTCTTCAGGACTTGGTTTAGTATGTGGGTCCCCCGATTCTTCGGAGCACTCGTCAAGCAGATTTGAACTGCTCTTGCTTTTGTTGGTGGCTGTAGATCCCGCACCCACATCCGACCCCAGGTCAACTTCTGTGGCTTCGATTCCAAGGGAACTCGTAGAGTTTTCCACTTGATGACTGAGCGAAGTCAGTGGAGTCGCGGGTGAAGGTGCAAATGAGTTCTGTAATGATGACCTTACCGCAGACTCGTTGCGTTTTTTGGGCGAGTAGCTGTCCTCGACTAACATATTATCTATGTTGGATTGACTGGCTGCCACTGGCTCAAGCGATTGCGTTGCTGCATACTCGGGCACTGAGCTGGACGGCACGGTTGGGTCCAAGCTTCCTATAGATGCAGCTCTGACTTTTGGAGATGATGGACCCGAAATGGCCTCTTCAAACGACGGTAATTGTTCTCCGTTGAATTCACCCAACGGTCTTATTGTAACACCATTCTCTTGGTAGGAGGGCATTCTGAAGCTTATTCCCGGGCGCGGAGGAGAAAGCTGAGAATCAAACTGTGGTGGGTTCACTTGTTCTGAAGTATCCTCGAGGTCATCGTACTTCGGTAATTGGACAGAATCGTCATTGCACTTTGAACTCAACAACACCACAGGAGTATCCACAACAACCTCATAATGGTGGAGCTTGTAGTTGTCCTTGGGATCTGGCTTCAGGATACGGAAGCACACCTGCAATCGGTGGGAGATTTGAATATGTCTGAAGTTGGAATCTGGTGAGAGTGCTCTGGATGTTGAAGTCACGCCTCTCATAAATGAGTTGTTTGCAGGTGCATTCCCATGGGTTAAAAGCGACGAAGACGATATCTTGATCACATCCTCATCCACAGTATCCCTAGAGTTCTGTGCACCACATATATGGCTAATGTGCGTTTCCAAAGACCCGATTATTGGGGATGTGGGGTTCCCAAAGCTGGCAATCGACTCCTTTCTTGTTACGGACTCTTTCATCGAAGAAGACTTGCGAGAATTGGTCGAAATCATGTTCAGCCGCTCATTTTCATCTATAATGCTTGATGTAAGCATGTCTTTATCCGCGTGGGATGTCAAGAATGGCAACGCAATGTTGATATCTAAGGGTGATGCAACGAGAACATCATCTTCTCCATGCTTTTTGGAGGTAGTGGGGGGTTTCTCATAACAAGAGAATAAAAGATTGTTGTTGGGACAAGCAATCACTTCTTCCTTGAAAGGCTCCAAACCCAGGTTATTGATTTTGGGTTTCGTCTTCAACTCACAGAGGGGCACAACACGTTCCTTGTACTTCTTGGGCTTCCGTCGAGACGAAAGAGAGTCCTGACCATCGAAATCGTACTCTCGGGTTAAGTCTTTAGAAACATAAGTCACTCTCTCCAAGATATTGAATTTGATTCTCTTGATGCTGACATCCTTGACCAAAGGCACAAGCTGGACATTTATCGTATGTTCACATCCCAACGAGACGTACTTTCGAGGGAAAGTAATTGAGTAGTGGAGAGAGTCATTCCAGGTCCTGTTGACATTGATTGGCTTGTCTGCCACTGAGTTCGCCATAGAAGGAGGGGTGCGTACCATGGGTAACACGTAGCTTGACTTTATGGACGACTTCTTCATGGACGACTTCTCAGAAACATCAGCTATTTTGATTGCCAACTTATGAGCAAGGGAGCCATTGATAGCATTAACTGATGCAGGAATGTGAAAGGGAAAGAGCACTGGTAACAAGAACACGTAGATGCCCGCTTTGTATGTGTCGGTTGAGCTGGGTGACTTGGGCAGACCGGCTAAGTCTGCTCCTAGGTGGTCAGAGCCAGAGTCATTACCATAAGAAGCACTGGATTCAGACAGATATCTGGACTTATTTAGGCTGTACAAGTAATATTTTCTGGTGCGCTTGGCCAAGTGCTCAGGCTGTATATCCCTTGTCTTTGTATCGTTGGAGTTATTGCTGTTGATGAAGTAATCAGCCTCCGATAGCGAGAGATTCCAGTCGAGGCCCCCAATATTGAACTTCTCTTCATATTGGTGACGAAAATTTCCCTCGGCCGCTTGCCATAGCGTTTTCACCACAGACAGAAAATTAATTTGAATATTCTTGACGGAAGCTTCTTTCTTGAGCTCAATAACAATTCCAAATAGATGCGGAATCGGGAGGTCCGTGTCCAAGCGAGTACACAAGTAGTTAGGAGAATTGAAGGATTTCATCTTGGCATGCAATGCATCTTGAGTATGGGACGTCTCTTCAGAGGTTGTTGTGGCATCATCAATGCTCGTCAGGGAGCAAGAGTCATCCACGTCGCCAGAGTTGGGGCGTGGCTCAGCTTGCGGTACGTCGTTTCCGCCATTCTCAGCATCTTCGTAATTAAAACTCGTGGACAGAGCAGGCAATAGGTATACACAGTCGTGAGAATTGGTCACGTAGACATTGACCACCTTGGATTGAGACCCGCTGAACCCACTGACGTTGGCTTTCAAGGGGATCGGGAGCTGGAGCCCCACGTCATCTAGTATGTGGAGCAACTTCTTCTGTATGACCTGGTAGGTTTCCTGGCGGATGAGGTCCTTCGTGTTGCGCCTGGTGGCACTCCGGGACCTCGATTGTATGTCCGGAGTGTGTAAGGATAGAGACGACGCCCTCAAGCGGTGGTGACTGGCAGCCTCCTCTGGTTCCAGCAACTTGATGACAATGTTGGATACAGAGTTGTGTCTTCGAGCATTGGCCATTGTGGAAAGGTCAAACTCCTCGATTTCTGAGGCCCGCCTGCTGACTTTGCTCTTTAGCTTTTCGGACAAGGACTTCATGGCCGGGTCCTGTCTTGGTTGGGTATTCTAATGGTGGGTGGAGTCTGGGGGATATCTCCGCATGTATGAGTCACCAGCCGTGGATTAAAGACGCCTTTCTGATGAACACGCGGTCTTTACGAATGTGTATTTTTGGACACGTCTGTAGCCTGGATACGTTTGTTTCAGGCGGTTTCAGGTGGTTTTAGGCTTGTTCAGAAAGTACGTTGGATACGGGTCTGAGAATTAAAGTATTGTTCCCACCAAGACCCTCGTGCGTGCAACCCAAAACGGGACTGTGCATAACGATAAGATGCATGGGAAATGAGCCCAGAGATCTGCCGAGCCTTCCGCTATTGGGCCTACAATTGGGATGAAGTTAGGGGGGTGTTTTAGATCGCAGCTGAAACGAAAAGGAGGATTATGCTATTTTTATTTTTTTTTAGTAGCTTTGATGTCTAGATCTCGGGAGTAGGTATCTTCTCAATCTTTGCCAAGCAAAGCGGAGAGATTTGCAATTTCACCCAAAAAATCGAGAGTAAAAAAAAATCATGAATGCTCAAAATTTCGCAGTAAGCATATCTAAGTTTTATTTCTAGATTATTGACCCACCCAGGATGCACACAAGCACCCAACATGACCACCCAAAATGACCTCCTAGTCCCCGCAACGTTGAACTTCGGGCATGCATACAAAGAAGGTGCCGCCAAGCCGATCGGGGCACGTGACTTGCAACCACCTCTATGCATCCCGGAACGATGTCCCCACAAAGTTCTTGTCTGGCAAGAGCACCGTCACCACATTTTTCAACACTTCCACGTGGAGAGGCTCAAAAGGGAAACTCTCTCCATCAACAGAGATATAGTGGCCTTTTGCTTGAACACGTGGAGTCAACCGGTACGCCGTGATCTTTGCATGGTGCACTCGCGGGGAAAGCACATGGGCAGCCTTGTCCACACTAAGAAGGAGCTGCGTTTGCTCTAGGATGGGGATCTTCGTAGTAGTAATCACCAAGTCCATGTTTCCGTCGTTTGGTAGTGCTCCAGGGAAGAACTGTGCATCACTCAGCATATATGGCATGTTCCCCACGTAGAAGATGTTGATATTGTCCGAGACTTCACGTGGCACATCTTCCCAGTCCGTGCCCATAGTATCCTTAAAGCCATTAGCTTGTAAATCCTTTTCTTGCACCTTCACTTCCGAATCCTCGAGCGACTTGTCATGCTGGCTGCTGAAGCTTCGAATAGCATCCGTGCCTTTTATAGCGTACTTCACTTGCAAGTCACATGGGTACCTTGCTTTGGTAAAAACCTTGTGGGCAACACCCAAATCAAAACGTACGGGTCCCATCCACCGCAAGTGGTCTGTTCCAATATCTGCATCGGCAATGTTACCGTATGCCTGTGAGAGGAACGAAAGTTTCGTATCCTGGTTCTGTGTCACTGCCATCAAGTCCATTTTGCATCTGGCCAGCTTAAGCATGCGTAGTGCAGCCAAGCCCGGCTTGTTGGTTCCAAAGGTGCTTCGAGCCAAGGCGTTTCCAGACCCACACGGTAACTGTGTGATGGCCACCTTGTTGAACGCATCTGCCCGGTCCTTTCGTTGGTACATTCCATTGATGAGCTCATGGGGCACTCCGTCTCCTGAGCAGCATGCCACAACCGTATACTTGGAGATATCCAATTCCTTGCCTATATCAATGGCGTGTTTTCCATATTTGGTTTCAAGGTATTCGAAATCCACCCGGGCACTTTTAAGAACAGGCAGGATCTGGCTCTCGTAGAGTTTCCTGGCGTTTCCTTGGCCCCCGAAATTATTAAGAAGTATAAGCACTTTTGATTTTGAAACATCCGTAGGGAACGCAAGGCCCATGATCTTGGAGGCCCAGTCTTGTTCCTCGTAGCCCCCAATCTCCATCTTCTCCTTCCAGATCTTTGTAGAAGACCCACTTTCTTCAAGATATATGACTTCCACTAATGGAGACACGTTCTCACACCATAGCACGTTGGCTAGCGGGATGCTATGGGAGATACCGTGGGTTTCATCGGAGGTTGAGCCAAAACATGCAAATAGGCCATGCTTGGCTTCTTTCGTGGGGTCATTGACTCGTATACAGTCTCCGTCCACGTACGCCTTGGCCCCGTCTAAAAGTAAAAGCTCCGAAGACATATGGTTAGTCTTGCTGATGTGTGGAGAATGTGTAGTAGTAGTGCTTGATAGATCCGCGTCTGATAATACGCCTGCACTTGTTGGGCTTCGCGGCCTCTAGACAACTTTATTTTAATCACTTGCATGTGCATCTCTGCCGTACCGTCTAAATATCTACACATCGATTTCTTCTGTTTGTATATCCACTATGCTCAAATCTAGAACTCTTTACATATCATAATCATCATTCAAGTCCTCGCCCAGTAAGTAGAATGGCTCAGGAAGTGGGGCCTCGGTGATGTTCATTTGCCTGACGGTCTTGATAAACTGCAATGGCTCGCCCTTCTTTCTGTCTTCAAGCACCACGATTCCTCCGCTTCTCTTGAATTTGCGGATTGGCTGGAGTCTGTCATCCTTGAGGAAAGAGACGAAGCTAGCTTGCGAGGGCAACACTCTAGACAAGTTGCTGATCTTGTAAGGTGTCTTCAGGTACCGAATGACTTCTGGCTCCATGGAAACCTCGCTTTCTTTCTTATCCTCTTTCTCGCCTTCTTTCTCGCTACCCTCCTTCTTCTCTTCCTTAGTTTCTCCACTAGCCTTTGGTGGAGACTTGATGAGAGCTGGCTTGGTAGGGATCTCTTCGTCAATGTCCATAGCACTTTCACCTGCTTCCTTCTCTTTCTTGATCTGCTGTTTTCTAGCTCTGGCCTTGGCCTTTACAGTTGTAGACAACACTGCCTTTTCGATCTTGTCCGGTTGCTTGTCCTTCTCCTCCTCAACCTTAGGCGGGTATTCGAAGTATTCAGGCTTGCTGTGAACATTCAACTCGAACTTTGGCACCTTCAAATCCTCATTAACTCCGATAATCGCAGTAGGCGCAAACGAAAGTGACAAAAAGTGTGCGAACGGGTACCAGAACCATGATTGAGCGAAGACTGCAAGTCCAACAATTGCCTGGACATTCAATGTGCTGGTATTAGAATTCTCCAAGTTGATAGTCACGTTACGTCCACCGGCATCAATGATTCCCTGGGCCAAGGTAGCTCCGAATTTGGCCAAAGCATCTTCATGCTTGTTTTTGATCGTAGCTTGGTACAACTTGTGGTAGTCCTTGACTTTTGGATAAACAGTTTCATTTTGTTGAATCAAAATCATGGCCGAAGCTTGCAAAGCACCCTGTCTGACAAAGTCCACATTATCTTTAGTCAATGACTCCAACACTTCAAGCGCAGCAGGCAACGCTCTTCCGGCACAAGCAATACCCAAAGCCATTGCGGTACCATAACGAACGTGAGGGTTGTGAGATTGTGACAATAATTCCACGATCTGAGGAGCAGCGGTGTGGTCACGAATCAATAAAAATCCAAGACCCATAACTGAGGCTCTTCTGACATCATCAGATGGATCAGAGACTGCATAATGCAACAATTTCTTGATGGCCTCATTGTTACCGGTGCCAACATATGCCAAAGCAATTGTAAAAGCACCACCATATCTCAAAATAGCATGCTCTTGTTCCAAGAGTTCGTCGATGATCCACAAAGCCTTGTCTTCTTGACCGTAGTTGAGAAGAGCAATGCCGATTGCTAATCCGCGAACAATATGTTCATGCAGAGTCTCTTTAGCATAAGTGAACATATCATTGATGGCATCGGTGTTTCCAGAGCCCAACATAACCATTCCCATAGAGATACCAGCAGCCTGTCCCGATACAGCTGAGTCGGAGTAAAGGACGACCTTCAAGGCCTCGTAAAGACTTTCACTGTTGGACCCCATGCCAGCAACACCACTTCCAAGACAGGCCCCGTGTAACATAACGTCAGAGTCAAAGCTGCCTGCAGAGTTACCCTGCTCAACGATAAACTGCTTCAAGTAATCAACAGTTTCCCTACCATGACCAGCAAAAATCAATCCGAGGGCAAACAAAGATCCACCCTTGGTGTAAGCGGAACCAGTTGAGCCTGGCAAGTAAGGCTTCAATATACTCCGGCCTTGGGACAAGTTACCCTTGTGGATCACACCAAGTGCTGCAGTAGCAGAAAACTTCGACCAGTTAGAGGCTTTTCCCAACCATTCCAAGTTCTTTCTAAAGAATGTGTCGTCGGTAGTTCCCATATGCATGAAAGCATTTGAGAAAGTAATGGCCGAGTGGAAAATAGAGTTTCGGCCCTCCAACAAGTACTTCGAGGTGTTCAAAATGGAAATGTCGATGTTCTTGTTTTGGTACAAGAAAGTGATGTCTAAGTCACAAGTTGGAACACCACTCAAGATATGTAGAAGGCGTTTTTGGACAAGATCCGTTTGGTCGAGTTGCTGATCAGAAAGTAAAGCTTTGGAGACATTGTTGACGAGTTCCTGAGAGGCAGAACTCACCAAATCAAAAGCACCTTGATAAGCAACCAAGTGCTCATCTTTGTAAAGAAGCTGCTTGAACACCTGGGTTGCCAATTTAGAGTCGTTCAACTGGATTATAATCTTGAAAATTGTAAAGAAGTCTTGGTTTTGCTTCATTGACAACAACAAAGTCACCAATGCATGCAAGACCTCAGATCTGAATGCAATATTGGAGATCACCAGCTTGGCACAAGTCAAAACGTAGTTAATCAAAGCCACTCCGGTCTCCTCATCCTTGTTCATTTCAAGTTTTATGATGAAGGTGAGGATATCCAAACGGTAACTTTCCAAAGCAACTCCCAAAGCCAACTTCAGGTCGCCAGCAAGAACACATTTTTGGACCATCTTCTCGAAAATAGACACAAGTTGTGGATTGATCGCATTCTTAGAGCCCGAAGAGTATGCTTTCTGAGATTCAACGGTGTACATGTTGATGCACTTGGAAACTATGGTCTCAATGTATTGACTTTTCTCCTCAATGTTAAACTCGCCTTCAGCTCGAAGGCCATACTTGACCGACGCCTCGAAATCGCCCAAGTTGTAGTACACCTTGGATAAAACGAGGGCCGCCAAGTTTCTTTTCTCGAACAGAGTATCTTCGTAGAGTTCCTCCAAATCACTCAAGTTGTTTGCGATCTCTGCCCAGAGTTGGTCGACAACATCATTAAGTGATGACAATGCGTGTGCTTGCAACACGGCGTCTTGCTCCTGGAGCAATGCTATGTAAGGAGCAGCAGATACTAAGGCCATTGAGGGAGAAGTGTAAAGGAGGAGGTTTAGTGGTGAGCGTGGACGTTCTTTTCTCGTCGCCACCTTTGGGAGTTCGCGAGAGATGTACCGATGTCCTTGCCATGTACACATTGGAATGCGAAACCCACCCTTTTGTAGGTGCCACTGAATGCCACCTTGTGGGGCCTCCAATCAGGGATTTAGTGGCGAAATGGTCCATTTATTCAATTTCAGGATTTAAAAGAATTTATAGCAATTCTGTTTTGAGTGAACATTTTATAGGTGTTTTTTTTTAGTGAGTAAATTTGTACTGCTTAGTAATTAAAACCTGGGTGTTTATTTGTAAGTATTTAGTTGTGGGCATAGACGACCATAATTCTTGTCTTGGTGGCAGGAGGCCAGAAAATCAGACTGTATAATTTTGTATCGACTAATACTTGAAAAGTCGCATCTAATACAACAACCGCGTGGCGATCTTGTATGGAGTTTGCTCTAGCTGCTCGTACAAAGACTTGATATCAGAGATGTCGACATCGGAAATGTCGGCCATCAAGTAGGCAACGTCTCCTCTAGAGTCGGTGAATTGCTTCTCGATGTTGTGGTTGGATAAGATGTTGTTGACGGTCTTCAACACACCTGGAACGTTCTGGTGGATGTACAACACTCTGACCGAGTTCTCTTGTTCCAAGTCCAAGTCTCTCAAAGCAACCTCAGGGAAGTTGACAGCACCATTGGTGTTACCTTCGTTGATGTACTTAATCAAAGCCTGACCAACCTCAACACCAATGGCGGATTGGGCCTCTTCAGTAGAGCCACCAATGTGTGGGGTCAAGATGACGTTTCTCAAAGAGCACAACTCCTCTGCGAAGTCGTTTAAGTTGTTAGAAAACAAACCTTCTCCGTTCTTTGCTGGCTCATGTGGGTACACATCCAAAGCAGCACCGGCAATCTTTCCGGACTTCATGGCCTGTATCAAGGCAGGAATGTCAACCACAGTTCCTCTGGAAGCATTGATCACATAAGAACCATCTCTCATGGCAGCAAACTGAGGAGTGGACAACAAGTTCTTGGTCTCGGGGGTCTCTGGCACGTGCAAGGTGACAAAGTCAGCGTTCATCAACAAGTCGTTCAAAGTTGCCACCTGCTTGGAGTTACCCAAGGACATGATGGTGGTGACATCATAGTAGATGACATTCATACCCATGGCCTCGGCCAAAACAGACAATTGAGCACCAATGTGGCCGTAACCTACAATACCCAAGGTCTTGCCTCTAATCTCCCAGCACTTGGAGGAAACCTTATTCCAGGTACCAGTGTGCAACTCAATGGATCTGTCACCCAATTGTCTGGCCAAAGTGATGATTTCGGCAATGACCAATTCAGCCACAGATCTCGAGTTGGAGAATGGAGAGTTGAACACTGCAATACCGGACTTGGCAGCAAACTCCAAGTTTACTTGGTTGGTACCAATACAGAAGCATCCAATGACAGCCAAGTTCTTGGTGTGTTTCAAGACATTCTCGGTCAATTTGGTCTTGGATCTGATACCAATGGCATGAACATCCTTTATCTTTTCGATCAATTCGTCCTCAGGCAAAGAAGACTTGTAGAATTCAACCTGATAACCTTGTTTGTGGAAAAGATCAATGGCAGTGACATTGACGTTTTCTAACAACAAGATCTTGATGTCTCCGGTGGAAAATGGCTTCAAGGCCTTGGTGGGTTTCTGCGAGCCGGCGTACTGGCTGAAGTACGACTGTGTGGGCGAGGTGGAAACCGCATTGGGCGAGGGACAGCCGTCAGAGACATTCAAGGCCCTCTGGAAGGTAGAAGCGATATCTTGAGGCGTAGCCATCGTGGAGTATGTGTAGTGTGTTGAGGTGACTAAGGGTGTGAGTCAGGTTTTCTCACTTTTTTTCCAGGCTATCGTGACATTCTCTCTAATTTAGAGCATATCACGTGAAAGCTCGAGCATTTTCTACGGTTGCGAGTAATAAGGCTCCTACAAATAATTATTTCATTGAAGTATGTCTAATGGGAATGTCTCAATTCACTTACTATATTTGAGTCGAATTTGGGGCTTGACCTTTGCTTGCTGTGCATCGTGAATAAATCAGCTGATGATCGTCATTGTAAGATGAGCCTAGCCACATTTGTTAAGTGCGAAGCTAGTGGTTAATTGTTAAAGAGCTACTGAAAGCAAACAACTAGATGATATTTGGTGGGTCTATAACGAGACATAATTACTAATATCGTGACAAAGGTTCAAGAAAATGATCTGTGATTCAATTCTGTGCCTATGTGGATTTACCAGGAGTCTTACCGAATATGAACTACCATTTTATACATTATTATTACGTTTTACAACTTAAAAGACCACAAAACTTTATTTTCCGTAAAAGCCTGGTTAGCTCAATCGGTAGAGCATTTGACTCTTAATCTTCTAAGGACAATCAAAAGGTTGCGGGTTCGAGCCCCGCATCGGGCTTTTTTTTTAATTCCACGTTGAAACAACGTGCTTCATAGTTTTTTTTAAAAAATTGAACTTAGAAAATCAAGTTGAGGCTGTAAATATATACAAAGAGTCCTTAGATTCTTATTTATATTCTAGACCCTAGAATACACGATATGATCTCAGGAAATTACATTGAGTGAATCCTTGTAGGTTGACAAGCGAAAGTGAGGATTATGGCTCGTGAACTCTACCTATCGCGTATTCGCGTTTGCATGCACTACCAGATCAACGTCACGTCCCTTCTTCTCACATCACAGAACTAACATTCTGGCCTCTTAGGGACTTAGATCGCTATTTGATCTCTTGCATAATCTCCGGTTGAGCAGACTGGTTCACGAGCCCTCCTTTCCCACACCCCACTCGGCCCAGCCAACTTGGCAGCTCCAGATCAACCTCAGAAGGAGTCACATCACAAGGACTGATCTGATCTTCTCTCATTACTACACGGCCTCGCATTACACAAGGGTTGATCTGACCCTCGCTTTAGAATGAGCACAAGCACTTCCAAACCGACATCGCCGAAAACGCCCCGGTCCACCTCGTTTTCAAGAGACTCTCCTTCATTCGGATCCACCAAATCCAACATACAAGTGATCTGCCGTCTTTGTCCCATACAAGATATAGACAAATCGTCACAGGAGGCGGTAATCCCTGTTGACGCCAAGACCCTTCAGATAACCGACGCAGGAAGCACACAGTCTTTTACCTTTGACCATGTATGTGGCCCAGAATATAACCAAGCGGACTTTTTCAAGTTGGCAGGTGCACCAACGCTAGAAGACTTATTTCTCGGAATGAACAGTACCATTTTTGCATACGGTCAAACGGGCGCAGGTAAGTCATTTACTATGTTCGGTGACCTACTGAGTAATTCCGAGGACAGAGGTATCATTCCTCGTGTGGCAGATGAAGTGTTTGCCAACATTGCCAGTGGATCTGCAGACATTGAGTATACTGTTGCAGTGTCGCTTATGGAGGTGTACAAAGAGCAAATCATTGATTTGCTAGACCCCCAGAACAAAGGCCGTGAGTGCTCAATCCACCAGGATGCAGTGAATGGGATCTCCGTCAAAGGCTTGAAGCATGCATTCGTGTCCTCTTCAAGTGAGATGCAACTGGTTTTCAAACGTGGACAGCTGTTGCGGAAAACCGCTTCTACGCTAGCCAACCCAGACTCTTCAAGATCGCATGTCATATACCAGATTTCGTTGACGCAGAAAAATACTGTGAGTGGTGAATTGAAGAAAAGCAGGATGTTTTTGGTGGACTTGGCTGGCTCGGAGAAAGTGCTTAACACGGGATCGTCTGGCAATACCTTGGAGGAGGCTAAGAAAATAAACCGCTCATTGTCTGTTTTGGGCCTTGTCATCAATTCCTTAACGGATGCAAAAGCCACGCATATTCCATACCGAGACTCCAAACTCACCAGAATTTTGCAGGAGTCCTTAGGTGGAAACTCCCGAACAACACTTGTCATCAACATTTCCCCTTCTCTTCAGAGTAACCAAGAGACTCTATCGACCTTGAGATTTGGCAGCAGAGCCAAAAAGATCAAGAATTCGGCTGTCATTAATACAGAATTCAGTACTGAGCAGCTCAAAGTGCGTGTGGCCCAGTTGGAGGTCCGAAACCAGGAATTGGAGTCACTTCTAAAGGGCCAAGCAACCTCAAACCTCAAATCAAGACGTACGTTAAGCACAAATATGCCTTTAAATTATGACCTCAAACCCTTGAATAGCCCTGCTTTGCCCAGCCTCTCATTGACACCGTCCAAAATTTCTTCGCCGCAGTTGGACAACCGCATGGCGTACCCCGACGAAATGCAAAGAAAGGATGAAAAGATTGCTCAGCTTGAACAGAAAATCCTAGATTTGAAGCTTTCAGACCTAAATGCTCAGCATGAAGAAGACCTGAAGTACATCAAGCTCGAATCTTCTCTACACCACTTGAATGATAAACTACATGATGTGGAGCGAATCAACGAAAACCTCAAGAAGCACCTTCTTATTTGCGAGAAAATCATTGCTGCTCGAGACTTGAAGATTGACCGATTAAGCATGGTGTTACTCGACCAACAGAACCAGGTCAACCGAGAAAATGCTCAATTTGAGTCCAGGCTTCGAGTTTTGAAAAGCAAAATCGATGCTCAGAAATTCCGAGAAGACTCGAGGTTTGCCAATGATTTATCTCCAGACCAATCTCCAGCACCCGAACAATCAAGTCATTTTAGCTACGACACGCGAAGTGATTCGGGAACCTCTCTAGATGGTGACAGGAACCCCGACCAGGCCACCCAATTGGGCTTGTCTCTGGTGTCCCCAAAGATGGGACTCAAGTTGAGAATAGTCAAGCCTTTGAGAGGCGGTAAAGAGGAGTGATAAACTTTCCTTCTCAGTAAGAATCAAAGTGCTACAGATCTACTGAAGATCTTCGACTTCTAAAGATAGCGCTTTGGACGAACGCTTTAATTCTTGTTCCCAATTACTAATTATTTATAGTGAGCTCACTTGCAGCAAATGAATACAAACTAGCATTTTCCATTTCATCGTCTTCTTTTCCTTCACTGATTTCCTTCCATGAGGCAGCGGTCAAGAGAGCAAAGCCAACAATGACTAAGGCATCTCCCATCAATTGCTTGATGCTCAAGACGTTGCCGAACAATACCCATTCGACAATACCAATCAAGAAGATCGTTAACAACGAACTCACCGAAGACAAGACTGGAGACGTCAAGGCCATCAATGACAAGAACAGCGCAGAGAAGAGCAAGTTGGAAACAATGGAGCCCGAGATAAAGAGCCAGATTCTCTTGGTATCGTCACCATAGTCAAATAAGTTAAACTTGTAGATGCCAGTCACATGGACGAAGATCACACCAATGGAGATGAACACCATAGTAAAGAAACCCATCAAGCCCATGACAAAGTTTGAGAATGTCAGTTGACGGCGAGGAGTGATGACCTTGGCCAAGTGCTCAGGCACACAGGCGTACTTCTTGTACAACACTTCATAGTATCCATACAAGACTGCACCCACGGAAATGATGATGTTTCCGAAGAATCTATATGGGTACTGCTCCTCTGTATGAGAAGAGTCAGAGCCCGAGTAAGCCACGATAAACACTCCTGAAACGGCTATTATCACCGAAGTAGCCTTGAGCCAGGAGAACTTTTCGTTGAGCAATGGAATGGCAAATGCGTACGCGGTGAAAGCCGAGCAGTTGTAGATTGCAGTCACATCCGAAGCATATGTCATGGACATGGCACCGTACCACGTCAATCCTGCCAAGTTAAGCACCACCGATATAATAGCGGTTTTGACCGCAATGTACTTGAAGGCAGGAGTGGCCATGAATGTCAGGATGCATCTGGTGATGGACGAAGTTGCCGATATATGCGGGTTTTGGTCCACCAACACATGCAAGTTGCGGGTGGACTGGTCTTTGTTAACGTTTGCCTCGTATACGAGGATGGCAGTGTGGTAAACATTGTGGATTTGTTTGACAACACACTTTCTAAAGAATCGGTATGTATTGAAAGGCCGAGCAGTGGGCTCGGTTTCCTGCACCGGTTCCCGGGCCAGCGGTGGTTCTCTGGCAGACTGCGCAGTCTCCAAGCCGGCCTCATTTTCTAAAAGAAAAGCGTTCGAGTCCAAGCGCTCGTATCTGGGGCTTTTCTTGGACAGGTCCCTTACCTTGGAAAAGGTCCGCCAAATCGACACAAATAAGGCTTGGAGCGGCCATAAAAGCCACCAAGACCCGTGTGTGACAAGAAGCAAGAAGATGGGCTCCTTGAATCCGATTTGGTATGCCTGGCTGGTGAACTCTGTCTGGCAGAGAAACGCTGCCAAGGACATAATAAAGAGCCCGGCAACAAACACAATCTTGGCCTTGGAGGTCTGTTGAACGGTAGCGACGGATGCGTCGCCCCGTGCGTTGAGCTCTGTAATAGCCATGGTGTTATAGGGCTTTTTAAATGTCTAATGAGTGCTCAAAGGGTATTGAGTGCTCAAAGGAACTAGGAGTTGCTTGTTTTCCGCAGCGACCTGTGTTGGTCTACACGAGCGCGGTGCGATCACAGAATAGAGGCTTTGCTACTCGGCATTAGTTCTAGTATGGGCCTCGCACGACCCAAAAATAAAATAACGTGTATATATTATTTGATAAGAATTTATCTGTTTGGTCTTTTAGATAAGTTCCTGGAGTCTATTGACTAATCCCCGAGTCGTGTATTTGATGAACATTCAATTTATACCTGTTCACTGAGTACTTGGTATATCGCATGGAGGTGGTAGATCATCAGGTATTATGAGAATGTAAACGCAGAGACATGGTAAGTGAATTGGAGACATATTTATTGATACAAAAAAAAATATAAAATATATTTAGTAGTAAATTAAAAAGCTGATAATATCATACAGGACGCAATAGTAATTTACATAAGGTTACTGAAAGAAAGTTCATGTAATAGTCTATATAATTCAGTATAAGTCCTCTGGGTTAACTAATCACTATCACTGACGTAGTCCGAACCCTCCGAAGACTTTTCATCGTCACTAATGTTATAGTCTCTATAATCACACTCGCCACGATCGATATAGAATTGTCTTGCAGAGATATGCGGCATCTTGATATCTACAAGCCGTTCCTGCGTGGCCATCTGGTCCACCCACTCGTCCATGTGTATGAGCAGGAACAGCTTCATGCGGCCATTATCGTCGAAAGGGTTCTTGCTTCGTATTCTCAATTTGCGGTAGTCGCCAATGTAACGGTCGTGGAGTTGGTAGAAGCTTCCTCCGCATAGCACTATGCGCAGGTATAGTATGGCAAGGGCAGTCAAGTACTTGAACTCGGCATATCCGTTCTGGTCCAAGTAGAGCTCCAAGATGTCTTGGGATGGCTCGATCTCAAGTAGTCTCACCAAACAACAAAGAAACGGACTGGGTCTGTTGCTGGAGTCCGTCCCGGCGATATACTCCACATGCTCTGTGATGATCGGTAGGATAGTCTGCTCGTTTGTGAGGTGGAGATATTGTTTGTAGAAGAGAGAGTCCTGGACTCTATGCCTGACAATGGGCTCTATTAACGAGGCCTTATTGAGGACCACTCTTTTATCCATGGGTGGGGTGATAGTGCTATTAAAACGTACAGGAGCGCGGCGATGCTAATGAGCATATACATATGGTACTGAGCAGATGAATACATCATTATTGAAACCAGATATGAATTGAAATTACATTCCTCTTGACTCTTTCAGTCTCTTCATCTTGTGTGTTGAGTTTTGTAACTCGTAACTCGTAACTCGTAACTTGTCTTGTCTTGCCTTGTCTCAATCAATGTATAGAATTAAGCAGTCAATAAACACTATCAAACCTTACTCTTCCTCGTCCTTGAAGTCCATCTTGTCCAACTCAGACATCAAGCTGCCGAGTCTCTTGGATGCCATGTCAAAGAATTCCTTCTGGGCAGCCACCAAGATCTTCAACAAGTTCACGTTCTCGGATGGGTACAAGAGTTTTCTCATTTCAGCCACAGCCACCTCGGTGGCACTGACCAAGTCGTCTTCTTTGGCAATCAACTCCTCGTTCTCTTCGTCAGCTACCTGAGACCTGATCAAGTCAAACTCCAGACGAGTCGAGTATACCTTCTTTCTCAATTCATTGACCTTGATGAACTTATCGTTCAACACCGAGATCAACTTCTGGTTCAACTCACTCATGATTTTTTTGTCCTGGTCCAACCGTGCACTACCAATCTCTATGTAAGCAGAAGAAATTTGCATCAAGGCAAATGACAAGGAGTCACTGGAACCGGCAAACTCGTTGCCGTTGCGGGTGGCAATCTGTGCCAACTGACCATACAAGGTCTTGGGGAGGTGGGCAGAAGTGACCTGGATCTCCACGGTGTTTTCATCAATGACATCAGCAGCAGATGGCTCCGGTGCCTGGCCAGTGAGGATCTTCTCCATTTCCTGGGGTGTAGAAACATTCTTCAACTGGCTAAACTTGTTGGCAAGCATCAGGCCCACGTGGGCATCCTTGATCTTGTTGAAGGCGGTGTTGCCGGGAGGATAGTCGTAGCTCAATGTGCCATATGTATCGTTTGTGTAGTGGATTAAGTCTGTGTACAACTTCAACAACAAGTCACAGTTTTTCTCCAAGTCCAAGTAGTCTTCAGGCAACTCACTCACTTCGATATCCGAGTTGAGGTTGGCGGAGGCCAATTGCTGAACCTGGTGCAATTGGTTGGAGAGCATTTGCTGGGTTTTAGCCGTGAAAGGCTGAAGCGACTCTTTGAACAGCTCTGAATATTCGGAAACAGCTTTGCCAGGGTTGACGTTGGAAAGCGATTTGGAGATGGACTCCAAGTCCACTTTACCGATGGACTCCTGGATCGATTGAAAACTAGGGAACTTGAAAGACATAGGGAGGAACGTTGGAGTAAGAATAAGGATCTGCGCCCAGATCGCGCTGTTTGCAGGAAACGCCATGTTCCAGAAAAAAGGCAGATTCAGGTAGATAATATGCCACTTCTTGAACTAGTTAGGAGGGGCATTTGGGCTACTGTGAATATGAGTACCACAGTAAAGGCTATAAATAGATGCTTTTACTATGGACTCTGTCTATTTCTACTCGCCATAATTTTATGACTGGCATAGAAGCTTGAGACGCTTGGGTCTGCCTTACAACCAAGTGTAAATTACAAATCAACAGACAATCAATCCGGAATCAAAGGATGATCAATCCAGAATCAAAAAATGCCAATAGAAATCAATTAAACCAATTAAAGTCAATTCAAATCATATTGCAATCAGTTGACAATCGATTGAATCATAGAGAACGATATTTGATCACGATATTAGATCTTGTTATCCGAATACTGATGGGGTTAGTAATTTGTTTAGAAATAGATATGTCAGAGGTTTATTACTATCTTTATTGATAAATCTTCAGGCCCGAAGGTCAGTTGTCCCTATCATATGATCATCACCATATCTTGTTGTAAAACATACCCATTAGCCATGGAGAGAAAAGATGAAGCGAAAAGCGCGGCTTTATATAGTAGCCGGGTCGTGCGCCCACCACGAAACCTCTTAGGGCTGCGAAACTTCTGCAACCTGGCGTGCGCCAACACCTGTAGAAGGTCAAGAATGATTAAGCTTAATTCTTGGAATATTTCTATGACTGTGATAACGGTTTCGAAAAATGGTTTCATGTTTATGGAATAGCTTTTTGGTCTTTTTTTGGCCGGATATTTTACAAGGCTTTACACGTTTCAGACCAGTAGAAACCTCTACAGAACATAGATACACGCTTTCATAGAATTCAAGTATATTTCACTTTCAATTCAGAGCTCATATCCTTATATATTGCAAGTCATTGATATTAGGTACTGGCCATAATGAGATGACCAGAAAAGGCCATGACTCACTCAAACATCCACACACTTTAAGTCACTCAAATTGCATGGAATTAAAAAGACCTCTAAACACATATTCCCTTAACTAAACCAAAATATTTATCCATACCCTTCTATTTTAGTACGTTAGTCACAGTTCAATACTAGGTGACCTGTCAGATCTGCATGAACGGTTTAATCTAAAAACATGCGCGCGAAATTGTACCTAAGCTCAAGAACCTCTCAACCATTACTTGGCACCAGCCGGCCCTACTCCATTCTCGTTGTCTATCTGATGTTCCATCTAGCCCTGTCTCTCTATACTAAATACACTAGGCGAGAACAGTATAACGTCCTTATCTTGGGCCTTGACAATGCCGGAAAGACCACGTTTCTAGAGCACATCAAGCTCCTTTATCCGTCCACCACGGAAACACTGAAGGATATGAACAAGAGAGTGATTTCGGGGTCATCCCATCTCGAAGGTTTAGAGGAGGATACAGTCAAGATTCTCAAGGGCAAACGCATTCTCCCGACCGTGGGTCAAAACACGCTGACTGTCAGATTTAAGCCTTTGCTGAACTCGTCGCCTTTCAAAAACATCAACATCAAGTTCTGGGACCTTGGCGGACAGCGGTCCTTGCGAACCATGTGGTCTAGATATTATCGGTCGTGCCACGGTATCATTTTTCTCATAGATTCCACCGACTCCGATCGGTTCCAGGAGTGTTATGATACTCTTATGGAGATTGCACAGGACTTATCATGGGACTTGGACGGCTCAGTCAACGTGCCCATACTAATGCTTGCGAATAAGCAAGACTTGCCTCAGGCAGCAGACTTGGTGACTTTAAAGACGGGCGTGTTTATTGACGTGGTGAGCACTCTAGAAGCTACGGACCTGAAGCTCCTACCTGTTTCGGTGTTGGAGAACCAGGGCCTCCGAGAGAGTTTGGAGTGGTTGGTTTCGCGCTTGGTGTATAACAAAGGCAACCGAGTGCCTGACTACAAGTGATCAAGGCTAGTGTTGAGAACAGAATATAACAGAAGATAAATTGACACCTGAAACTGGGACGTCGAGACAGTAACACTGAGACACATGCTAACAACATGGCGATTGAGAATGATGACCGAGAACATGATTACTTAGAACAACTGAGACTTGACAATTGGATTTGGCAACTGAAATATGATACTGAAACACGATACTGAAACATGATACTGAAACATGATACTGAAACATGATACTGAAACATGTTAACTGTTAACTGAAACGTCATAACACAGTATCTTGGTTGCTATGACAACTACATAAATACCTACATTTTCAGTGAGTGTTCAAATGCCTCGAGTTTCGATTGATAAGAGTGTCAAGTGTGAGATGGAGTTTTGATGACCTTAATGGCGGGGATTATTCTCAGTGGTATGAGCACTGGACTCGCGGCCAAGCTCAGTGATCTGATACTTTTCTTCACCGCGCAAGGCTAACGAAACAGGATCTGGACCGGGCCACGTGCGGATATCCGCCGAGAAATACCTGGGGAAATATTGCCATGATCAGTCCATAAGTGGGCATAATCTTGGTTCCACGTTTCAGGGATTCGCAAGTGTTCACCATTAAAGTGCATACCACGAGGTCTGCAACTACATTTCTTTGCTATTACCAAGCACACTCACCTAAAGGACAGGAGTCGCTTTTCGCAGTCAATCGCGCCCTGCGAGCATGCTGCGTGACGGTGGTCGATCTCTGGCGCTGTGGGAAGCTAATGTTGCTCGCGCCACGAAGGCCCCAGACCCCAAGTACCGTTTCTGACTAGAGCGCAAATCACGGGCACACAAATAACCCTACTGTCGCTCGCCAGTGGTCTGGGCCTCTAGTGGGGTACAAGGCGTCGTCGATCACATATGTGGAGTCACATCGAAAAACGGTTGCGTCCGCCATATAGCAAAAGGTACCAAGCAGCATGTGCGGGTCTTCTAGTTTCCTTGACGTCATGGTGCCGTGGCTCGGAGGTTCATATGAGCCACATTTGAGCCAGCGAACAGGGCAATCCTGGCGATATATCTATGCTGCTGCATTAATAGACTCTCCAAAAGCTCTCCGTACTCAATTCCAGACACCTACACCCCTAGAATCCCCCAATCATGCCCTTGTAAGCCCAGCTCAGCAAGGCCCCCGCGATCAGCAATTATAGCAACCTATGCGTGCAAGCAAAGCTCTCTGCAGTCCGTATACACTCCCATAATGATGGTGCGGAATGGATTGCTACGTGGGGTTTGCAGCAATTAGTATAAAGCTCCTGGCTCCGACAGCCGCTTCACCACACCCACATTTTTACCCCCAATTGGTTTCTACCCCCTATATCACCCAAACTCCTTCGGACATCCAACCCTTAGGAACCCAATTGTGAATTACTTATCATCCAACAATCACTAAACTAAACATGTGTGAAGAGAAATCTGGCTTGTTCGGAAAGATCGAGAACATCTTCCACCGCAAACCATCTGTTGACGACAGAGTGCTCCGGGCCCTGTACCGTGCTGGAAGAAACAAGGCGGAACACGACTATGGCTTTAGTGGTGGAAACTACCAAGCTGACGAGGACGCTATTTTCGGGAGCCACAGCAGAAAGGGTAGTATTGCCCCTACCTACAGCAGAAAAAACTCCCATTCCACTAAGGGCTACAGCAGAAAGAACAGTGCTGCTAATAGCCACATCACTAAAATCGGAAACCCCTACCCTATCGGATCCAGTGCTGCAGCTGGTACTGTGGCAGGCGAGCAGGAGCCTGGCTACTATGGCCATCCTTCTGGCGCTCAGTATGGACAACCAAACCCTCAGTATGGCCACCAACGCTCCAACTCGGCTTCTCACCAGTGTTCTCACTCGGGCTCTCACGGCCCTCATGAAATCGCTGCCAACTCTAAAGGTGCCATTCTCACCGTGCCTCCAACTGTCAACAGACAACCATTGGAGCAAACATACGGAGGAGACTTTACTGACGGAAAGACTCCTACGCAATTGGCCGGTGATTACGGTAATGGACGTGGCGAGTTGAACACTGACTATGTGATTAGCAATAAGAACCCCCGTTACGGGAACGAGGCTCACCCAGTTTCGGGTAGAGGTGAATTCTACGACCCTCAAGACACCCAGGCTGGTTATTATCAGAATGGATACCATGGCTCTCCTCAAGAGAAGCACAGTGACCACCACAGCAAACCCGTGTGTGCTGCTGCTGGAGCTGCAGGTTTGGCCGGTGGTGTTGCCGTTGCTCACAAGGGCTCCAAGTACCCAGATGCTACTGAGGCAGAACTCCACCAGAGAAACTTGAAGACGCAGCCTAGTCTCTACGCTCAGCAGGAGGAGGAGAGGAAACGTCTTGAGGACATTTTGGTGCGTGCTTACAATGCCGGCCGTCAAAAGGGCAGAAGAGAGTCGGAAAGCAAGAACCAATACAACCCTTCGGCCACCTCGCAAAACAAGTCGCTTGACCCACAAGCCGAGCATCTGAAGAACAAGTCCACCTACAACCAGGGTGTATTGGTTGCAGCTGAAGAAGAAGCTAAGGGTCACCATCCCTCGTCTGGAACTAACCAAACCTCCCACGTTCCTGGCACCAAAAGCGGTGACTCTAGGTCTGAGCCTAACTCTTACGGCTCTAACCACACCAAACCCCACGGTACTGACGCTTCTGACTCTGGTTCTGGTTCTGGTCTTGGCTACGGTGCCGCTGGTGCCGCTGGTGCTCACGCTGCTCATGACAAGCACTCCCAGAAACCTGCTCATGACACCTCAGCTCCCCACCAGACGAATGCTTCAGGTGTGAATGCCGGTACTCCTGCAAGCGACCCTAACTTCGACTACGAGAAGGAGATGAAGCGTCTTGACCAGAGCATTGACCAAACCCAACGTGAAATCAATGCATTGAGTGCTGCTGACCCCAATGTCACTGCTCCTCACGGACATGCCACCACTCAAAATCCAAGCGGTACTTCTGGCTACAACACCAGTGCTCCTCAAGACAACTCTCACTCAGACTCGAACAAGGGTATCTTGGGAGCAGCAGCTGCTGCTGTGGGTCTTGGTGGTGCAGGTTATGCTGCTCACGAGTCCAAGCCACATGAGACTAGCGACAAAGCTTACAATGCTGGATACAACCAGGGTTCCCAACCACATGAAGGTTCCAAGGCTCATGATGTGAACAGCAATGCTTACAATGCTGGATATGCCCAAGGTTCTGGCCCATCTCACCATGGTTCCACTCCAGGACAATCCAGCTACTCTGGTTCTGCCAACAATGGTCCTCCTATTGCTGCAGTGAGTCAAGGTAAATCAATGGAGTCTCAATCCCCCTCTCAAGACATCAGCTCTTACCACACTACTGATCCTTACAAGACCACTGATCCCGCTTACAAGGCTAAGTCCGACAAGGCTGACACCCACACTGACTCTACTGTCAACCCTGGCTTATTTGGTGGTGCTGCTGGTGCCGCTGCTGCTGTTGGTAGTGTTGCTGCTCTGGCTATTGGTTACGGTGACAAGTCTTCTGACCACCACTCTTTGGATAAGAACTTGGAGAAGAAGACTTACGACGCTGGGTACGCTTCTGGTACAGCACACTCTCCTTCTGGAAACTCCCACAACTCCGGTAGCTCTGAAACATTTGGAAACCCATATACCGCAAAGCCTAGATCTGAAGACAAGGACTCCAACCAAGGCATTTTGGCTGCTGGAGCTGCTGCTCTTGGTTTGGGCGGTGCTGGTACTGCTGCTTCTACTTCTGGTAAGCACCCAGAAACATCTACTGGAGAACCTCTTGGTGTTGATCACTCGAGAGCAGTTGCTCCAGCTACTTCTGGGTCTCATCCAGAAACTGCTACGGGAGAGCCTCTCAGTGCCAAGCACTCTGGATCCAAAGCTACTGCTCCAGCCACCTCCGGCTCTCACCCTGAGACTGCCACTGGTGAGCCTATTGGAAGATCTGCAGGTGCTACTACTGAGCACTCTGAAGAAAACCATGGCTACTTGGACTCCGCTAAGGAAGCAATTGCTGCTGCTGGTGTTGCTGCTGCTGGGGCTTTCGGCTACGAAGGCTACAACCAATACTACCATGGTGAGAATGACCAACCTGCTACTGCCGAGTACAGCAGCAAGGCAGACAAGTCTAGAACTCCATCCAAGGCTGTTGCCGAGGATGATTCTGTTCCTCACTCTGCAGTGAAGCCATCGACCAGGGGCGTTGAGGACCAGAACTACGGAAAGAGCCAGGACGTGTCTAGTCCACTGGGTGCAAGCGAATCCAACCCAAACACTTCTGAAGGTCTCATGGGTAAGCTTGGTTTTGGTGGATCGTCAAGCTCAACTGATACCAGCAGCCAAACTCTTGGTTTGGGCTCTGCTGTAGCTGGTGCTGTTAGTGGTGCTGCCGGTGCTGTCGGTCTCAACTCTGCCACGAAGAACCGTGACACTAACGAGGACTCGGAACACATCAGAGACCCATCCAGACAAGCCACTTCCAGTCATCAAAACTCTGGATCTTCTGGCTCCAACTCTGGTGTTGGTTCTTCTGTTGCTGGTGCAGTTTCCAGTGCTGCCGGCGCAGCCGGTCTCTCCAACAGAGGTGCTGTCCACAACAACGTGGATAGCTTGGTTGAAGAAGCTGCTGCTGAGTACGACGATGTTAGAAAGGAGCCCAAGCACAAGAGCAAAGGTGGAGTCTTGGAACAATCGAAGGACGCTGATAACGCCAACACACCTACAGTTGGAGGAATCAAACTCGACGAAGACCAGGGCGACAAGAAGGAAGCAAAGGCTATTGACAACACCCAATTGGAGAAAGACATTGCTACCCACAACAAGAAGCACGGCCACGTGAACGATAAGAGAAACTTGGTTGAGGTTGCTGAAGATGCTCATCCCGAGATCAAGAAGTTGCCTGCCCACTCTGCTGCAAACGACGAAGAAAGCTCGGCGAGGCATCGCACGCCCCCAAACTAAAGAGACTTCTGGACCTTCCACCAGTGGCTTGGCTGCTGGCGGAGCTGTCGGTGCTGCAATCGGAGCTGCTGGATTGAAGGATAGCCACAAGCAACAGGACTCGGGTGCTCACAGGTCGGACTACAAATCAGCTCAATCACCTAAAGCTGGTTCTGGAGCACATGGCCGCAGAGGTAGCGATGCAGTGAACCCATCAACTCCACGCACACCAAAGTTTGATGGAGACTTGGAACAGCGTTTGTATAACGCAGGTTATGAAGCAGGCAACACTTCTCCAAAGAGTTCTGCTCACCATGATGTGGAGAGAAGGGCTTATGAAGCTGGTCAACGCCATGGACATCAGGAACGTAAGAGAAGCTTGGCTGCTGGTACCGCTGCTGGTGCTGCTGTTGGTGCTGCTGGTGCCGGAATTGGTTCTGAAGCTTCCTCCAGAGATAAGCACTCACACTCTCGCTCCGGTTCTGCTTCTCATCCAATTGTGGAAGTGATTGGTATTGCCGACCGTGCAGAGGCTCAAAAGATCGCTCAGCGTACTACCAGGAAGTTGTCATTGAGAGGAGAAGATCTTCTGGGAGGCAAGATTGTGATTGACACCAACAAAGGAGAAATCTACAAGTCTGGTCCAGAAGGTGTGGAAACTTATGGTCACGGTCACAACTACAGTCCTCGCAGTCCTACCAGTCCCCAGAGCCCTGAAACTCCTCAGAGTCATGCTGCCTACAGTCCCCAGAGTTCCCATACTTCTCATGGCTCCAACACTCCTTACAGTAGCACTAAAGGTGCACTTGCTGGAGCTGGAGCCGGAGCCGCTGCCGGAGCCGGACTTGGTGCTTATGGACACGGACACGACCACAGCCATGGACAAGAACAATATGACCCCAGATCTTTTTCCAGAAGAAAAACTCAGCCAGATGCTTCGTTCTCGGAGGAGTTGGAGGAGGAGGATGGAAGTGCATATCATGACCAACACCAAAAGGTCAAGAATGTGCTTGACAGACAAGCCGAGAAAGGTCAACTTGGAAATGTGAATGGTGGTGAAGAGCCACTTCACATCTCGAGAGGTGCTTCTCAACCAGGCTCTACTGGTGCCCATGGCTCTGGTACTAGCACTGGTGCTGGTACTCTTGGTGCTGGTTTTGCTGGTGCCGGTGCCGGTGGTGCCGGTGCTGCTGCTCTCCATGGAGGACACAACACCACGCAGACCCAACCAGATGCGTCGTTCCATGACCGTGTGAATGACATTGACGGGGCCTCAAACCATCTTGGACACCAGAAGGCCAAGTCTGAACTTGAACACGAAGCAGCCAGAGGACACTTGGGTAACGTTCCAAACGACCCTCACGCTAGAGGAACTACTTATGACCAAGACCCATCCAGGAACTTGGCCGGAGCATATGTTCCAGGCAGCAGCGGAGCAGGCGATTCCCATATCCAACACTCCACTGGTTATGGAAAGACTGCTGAACGTACACAGCCGGATGCTTCTTTCAACGATAAGCCTTCGGAGGTTGATGGTAGTCAATACCACCAGCAACACGAACAGGTGAAGCAGATTTTGGAGAACGAGGCTCACAAGAGACACTTGGGAAACATTGTTGAGGACGAGGATTCCCACCACTCTAGAAGTGGTGTTGCTACGGGTGCCCTTGCTGGAGGTGCACTTGGAGCAGGCGTGGGTGGCCTTGTGAGCTCCCACGGCACTTCTGGAGACCACTCGATCCCAAGTGGTACTGTGAGAAATGCCAGTGTTGGTGACAGAACACAACCGGATGCTTCTTTCAAAGATCACCCTACCCACGTGGATGGCAGTTGGAACCACCAGCAACACCACCAAGCCAAGGAAGCATTGGAGGACAAGTCGAGGGCTGGAACTGTGGGAGCCATTCCTGCTTCTTCTAATCCAACTCACCACCGCAGGGTAAGTGACAATGACCCATTGGCAGCTCCTACTCATGGAAGTTCTTCCCATACTCATGGAAAGCCCAAGCCACACGAGCACACTCACTCGTCATCCAAACATGGAAGCGAAGTGTTCACTTCGGTGGCAGTTGTGGGAGAACCAGATGATACAAGAGCCGAGGCTTTGGCTCAGGACGCTGTCACTTCTTTGACAGGCAGAAAGGACATTCCAAACTCGACAGAGTTGAGAATTGATGCACGCAGTGGGTCTATTACTGACCAGAACGGGCAATTCATTGGGCAATTAAGCCAGCGCAAATTGTCCCAAACTGACGAAGTGTTCAGACCTACAGGTGGAATCGTCAGCCCACCAAATGAACCTTCTCATGGATCGCATGGAGCCCGCACTGCCTACCGTGGTTTGGGCGAGTCCAAGCTAGGATCCACCCATGGAGCCAATGACAAGTTTGATGCCGGTGCTTTCACCAACAGAGTGTCTGAGGGCTTGCACGGTACCAATTCACAGTCGCATGGTGGAGCAAGCTATGCTACTACTGCGCCATACAACTCCGGTAGTCATGGCACTACAGGAACAAACACTTCGGGTGGCCCATCTACTGGTGGGTCACATAACCATGGCAGCCACTCTGCCAGAGGAGGTAACATGGAGAGGATGCCTGGCTCCTTCTACTAACCTCTCTTTAGATTGATTTAATTTATTCTTACTCGACCAACAGTAGACACCACACATTTTTTACTTCAAAGATTCAAGCAAATTTAATAAATCTTATATCGAAGATGCCTTGATTTCATTGAAGAATTATTTTATTTATTTTTAGTTTATAGCAATGGAAGCCCGTGGGTCTCTGGATTATAGGTGTGCCTGCATATACTCCACACCCGTGCACGCGACATACGTGTAAAAAACCAAAGCCTCGAACCCACCACCACCACCTCTCATTATCATACACCAACATGGACGAAGAAAAAGAGCAGGTGCTCAGGATATCCATCTATACGCCCCTCATCTACGTGGCAGTGATGGTCACAGCGTTCACAATTTTCTCGGTGCTTTACCGTCGCCATAGACTCCAGAAGATGTTGGGCGTGGAGCCTATATTCGGGTACAACTACACCGTGGACTTGTACACCGTAACCAAGGAAAAGTACCTCGATAAGCTGTTGCCCAAGGACCAAAGACCCCCAGAAAAAGCAGTCAAGGCCGCCTTATTGAGACGTGCAGTAGAGGCCATCAGACGTTCGTTGAAGTTGAAGGAAAATGAGACGGTGTTCAACAAATTGTACCAAGACGGACTTATTGGCGATGACTTGTTCAAGCAATTTGTGTTGGAGAACAAAATCCAGGAACTCGAGTTGAAGGAAATCGTGCAAGAATGCCAGCTGTTCAATAGGGACTGGCCCGAGACGTTTTTCCCTGTTGCACAGGAGATCTGTTACAACGAAGCTTTGAGAAGACGGCTCAACGCTTTGGATGGCCGGTCGGAAGATTTGGTCAAGATATGGGGACCTCCTCCGGTGAGAGTCTTGAAGAATGAGCAGCTGCAGATTAACCAGCTGCAGAAGGACCAGACAACAAAGGCGAATGACGAAGAGTAGTCTCTTGTATGGAATTTCACGACAAGGCAACTGTGACCAATGAAAGGGGTGTTTTGTATTGAGGTGCTTCAAATGGAAGTACTTGAAGTTGAGTATTTGAACTTGCAGGTGCGTCTACGCTATATGTCCATGACACTAGGCCCGTGCGTATAAATGGCACACGGAACAGTGAAGTGTAATGAATAGAGGGTGCAGTTAAATATTATCTCCATTACATACTCACATATTCATTACCATTTACCAACCATCATAATGACCAACTATTGACCATTCATTATATTGACCATCCATTATATTGACCATCCATTATATTGACCATCCATTATAGTGGCCATAACCATTACATTGACCACTCTGATTACTTTGCTTGATCTTTTCATTTTCTTTGCATTATTCTTTCCCACCTCTCTCAATTTTTATACCCTTTTTTACATTCTCTCAATCTTCTCACTCCCCCATTGTATTCCCTCGATCTAGTTTTCTCAGTAGCCAGTGCGTAATCTCTACTCATTCTACTATGCGACTGTGCGTCTCGAGAGTAACTGATTGATCCGCGCGCAGTCACCCACCGTTGCGATCACTGTTGTTCCTGAAATACCCAGCCCACCCAGCACCATGATCCCGCTGGAGAACAACGCCCGAGGAAACAAGCCTCGTTCGTACAACCAGAACCCAAGCGGAATTCCTCATCCGGCCAACAATGCATATCGTGCGCCCTACAATGACCGTAGAGCAGCCCAAATCATCAACAACTACCCCCAATACCCACCTTCCGGTCAGCACATGCCGCCTTCGGGCCAACAAATTCCCCCACAGGGGCAGCATCTCCCGCCTCATGGCCAGCATATTCCTTCTCAGGGTCAACACCTTCCTCCGCAGACTCAACATCTTCCGCTACAAGGTCAACATAAACCTCCCCAGTTTGGACTGGTGCCCCGCCAGAGAGCCAATGGCCCGTCAAGCCTGCGGGGGCCGGCTACTTACCTGGACCCGAGGAAGTACGTGATCAGTCAAATTCAGAGGGATTGTTACTCCAGGCTTGTGTCCGTGGATGGACAAATGATTCCCGAGATCAAGTATAATACACATTTGGCCATCCGGGAGTTTTCCCAGTTTCCTCTGTCTCGGCCACCTGCGGACTTGTCGCCTGCCGAGCTTGGCTCCATCAAAAACAGAATTCTTGTGGTCAGCACGAAACACACGGGCAGGGTACTCTTGCAGAAAGGCAAGTATGCCGAGGGAAAGAACGTGTACCAGATTGGCCGCACGTGGGACTTGGACGAGTTGGTATGCATCACCCGGTTATCTGCAGACGAAATCATTCTACATCTCAATAAGAACTACTACTGGAAGTCGGGAGAGGGCTCCGAAAGGCTAGCGAAGTTCATCCACCATTTGGTGGTGATCTACCATAAGTTTGCCGGCCATTATCCGGACTTGAAAGGCGTCACGCTTGATGAGTTGAAGTTGCCTCCCATGCCTCTGAAGCATCCCTACTCCAGTGGCCACATAGATAGCTCCGCTTCTGTTGGTACACCGTCTCAAAGCAGCCGTTCATCTGTCAACATGGCTGCCAATCCAGATCTTTACAAAAACATGGATTTCACCGTGAACGGGAAACTCCCCCTGAAACTAATGCAGGTCATGGACGTGGACCGCCCAACCCAAAAGGCTACCCGAGGCTTGGCGTCTCAAGATGTAATGTCCTACCGAAGTCAGACTGAAAGTGTCTTAACTGACAAGCACTCCAGCAGCACATCCAGCTTCAAAACCAGCAATACTCGCGATGATGCTAACTCACCCTATGAAGCTTCGCCAGACCCATCTGCGAACGACTCTCAGAGCTTCACTTTTGGTGGTGAAGAGAAAGAGTCGGAGGATACGAAACAGAAGACCGCCATCTCGGAATACGCGAGACGGAATAGCGCCCTGCTGCCCCTTAGAAAATTCAAGCCCGAGAAACTGTATTTGCACAATCGGAATGTCTCCGACAATCTCGAGACGGCTGCAGCCTATGGTCTTCAGCTTCAAAATAATCTAGAGAACTCTGATGCTCTGCAGGAATCAATCAAGTTTCAGTTTGAGGTCCCTCTCGATGCTGCGGCTTTGAATGAGTTTGAGGTGAAAGAGCCTACCAAAGAGCCGGAACAAATTAAGCCCCCAGTTATTGGATCGGGCCACAATGGTCATGATACGTCGGAGTCTCTTCCTAACTCTTTACTGAATGAAATCAATCATCCATCTGCAATTGATACCTCCATCAAAGATATAGAGGACTTCATGGATTCCCAATTTGGCAAGGATCCAACGATTTCGAATCCTGTGCCTGAACTGAGTCTGAAACTTGCGCTCAGTGTTGCTCCTAAATCAAGCGACAGTTTGAGTGATTCTAAAAGCTCTACCTCCAAGAAACTGGGCAAAGCTGTCCCTTCGATTAACGAGAGCATTGATGATTCTAGAAGCAATTTTCTGTACGAAGAAAACTCAATCTCGGTTAAAAACCCCGACTCGATTGAGACGAGCGAGACTGATATCGATATTGGCAAAAATGACGACTTGGCCTTCAAAAAGGATCCCGAAATTGATGAAATCTTGGACGAGATTGGCTGGGATGCAATAGATGGAACTGATAAATCCGTCAAGTTGCTTCGCCAAGAGTTGATCACTATCAAACACAAGAGTGTCAAGCAACTTACTACGCTCAACTTTGGTAAAGATTCTTTGATGAAGGAAGTCCTGGTTTCTTTGGGTGAGCTCGACAATCTCGTTGGCATCTTCAAGAATATGGAGACCAGCTTAAATTTGCTTGCGCCTGAGATAAGTAACATCGAAAACAACTCTAAGGGTTTACAAGTTGAGGCGGTCAATAAGAAGATCTTGTATAACGAGTTGAGTGAGATTCTTAATAACGTGAGACTCAGTGGTCGTGACCTCGAAGCTGTGGCCAATTTCAATGATTTCGAGGATATCGCGATGATCCCCGTTCTCGAAGGCAAGCTCCTTATGTTGTATGATGCATTGGTTTCCATTGGAAGCAAATCATCTGACGACAATTTGACTGGAATGAAAGCTTTAAAGCAGTTCAGTGAGGAGTACGAGTACGTGGCATCGTCATTTAGTGAGAAATTCCTGGTTTATGTGGTGAGGGAATTCAAATCTACCATTGAAAGCATGAACCAAGAGTCCAAAACAGTCCAAAACGACGATATTTTGGTCAATTTGCGCAAGATCTATGCTTTCGAGGGTATCAACAACTTTGTGAAGTGCATCTCGGAGAAAACATGTGCTGCCATCAATGACAAATTCAGCTCTTATATGAGCAATCTTGTAAGCAATTTGTTGGCAGTGAAGATGAAGGTGATCTTCTCAAATGTGCGGTCATCCAGCCAGAGAAATTCGTTGCGCTTTTCTAACGGTCAAGACAATCTGGTGGGTCTTCGCAAGACCAAGTCGTCCAGATTTGGGTCTACCCGATTTTTGGGTAAGTTTGGCAATTCAGAGGATTCTGCCAAACAAAAGCTGGCCAACGCAACGTTGAAGAATGGTGAAGAAATCGCTGATAGCCAGGCCATCTTGCAAATCATAGATGACAGCAAAGATTTGATGTTGAATACGCAATTCTTTTTCGGGCTCTTTTTCCACTCCACTTCCATGAAAGAGTTTTCGGAGTACGTGCGTCAGAATTCGTACGAAGAGAGAATGAGGCTTTTTGAGCGGAAAGATTTTGACACCATCGACTACAAGACCAACTCCAACGAGTTGTTGCGCAATATGAACCTGATATTTGGCAATTACATCAACAGGTTCATCAAGAAGGTGGTGCCCAGTGACTTGATCATTCCGCAATTGCTCATAGAGATCTATCACAGGCTTAAGGAAGCAGATAGCAGAAGTCAAGACTTTGTGGCGTACAGTTTCTTGCTCAAAGTTGCCAACAGGTACAAGAACTCGTGGAGCAAGTGCATTGTGCATCAGGTGGATTTGTTGAACAAGTCAGATATACGGGGCCGTGGCGAGATTTTGCCCTCAGTCAAGAACTTGGGCCAGATCATATTGACTACCGAAATGGCCTTGCAAGATACCAATAGAGAGATTGGAGGCTTCAGAGGAGAATTTGACAAGTTGATCAGAGAGTCCTACGAGCAACTCACCAAGGCAGCCGTTGATTTGTTCGAGAGAGGAGATCCATTGTTGAAGAGTAACAACCATGATGAACGAGAAAAGGCCCACCGAAATGTTGCCATTCTCCAGAATCTTTTTGCTTTGCTTCAGCAATTGAATGAGTTTGACACCGAGAGCAGTGCAGACATGGAGCATAGTTTGAAGGAGGTGTTCGACAAGACCCGGAGCGAGTACTTCCGGTACATTGTGCAACGGCACTTTGGCAAGATCTACGACTATGTTCGTGGCCACGGTGAAGGAGACCCAACAGGAAACAGAAGAAAAGAAGACAAGATCTTGGTCAAGGGTATTGCATCTACGCATTCAGCCCGAGACGTGGGATTGAAGATCCAAGAGATTCGCCGCAAGATGGAGAAGCATATTGTCACCACCAACACGGTATTTGAGCAAGATCTCTTTGAGGCATTATGGAAAGATATGGAGAATGAGGTGAGCGACTTGTTCGTGAGCTTCTACGAAATGGCACATGCATTCGAAAAGGATCTCGACGATTGTGTCACTCCTCGGGAAATCCGCCGTCTTTTTAACTAGCCAAGAAATAGTCAATGACTATAAAAAAAAGAAAGGCTTTTGCCAATGGCATCATGTCCTATGGGCGTGCTCTTGACTACTTGCTGAGTGAGCATTGCTAACGGTTGCAAATGGTCAGCACAGCGTGCCTGCAGCAACTACATACTAAAATACTATAGAGAAATACAGAATTACAAAACAGCGTAGACCTTCAATTCAAAAAATAGAATTCTACAGAATCCTAACCCAGATTAAAGATCATTCTATCACGGAAGTATGGGTAAGTGTGACGGTGTGATCTAGTGGAGGGCCTAGGCGGAGATGAGACATGTCGTGTCGCACCCAACGCCCACCAATCAGAGGCACGCATTTACCACGGAAATCGACCCACGCTGCGCGACACTGAGAAAACTAGACCCGGCCAAAAAAACATCTACCCACCCAGACTAAACTTGATACTTTCATATCGGGAACTCACCATGCTTCAATCTTTCGCCAGAACAGCAGTTCGCTACAATTCCACCGTGGTCCAGAGCGCCCCTAGAGCCTTGTCCAACGCATACGTCAACAAGTTGGAGACCAGATGGGAGAAGTTGCCAAAGCAAGACCAGACCGCCTTGATAGAGGAATTGAAGGCTAGAATGGAGTTGCCCTGGAGCGAGTTGACCAGCGGCGAGAAGAAGGCTGCTTACTACATTTCTTTTGGAGAGTGGGGCCCAAGAAGACCTTTATATGCTCCAGGTGAGAAGACCAAGATCTTCTGGGGTACTGTGATTGGCTGTGTGGCTGGCTGTGCTTTGTTTGCTACCATTAGAGCATTTGCCCCTGCTCCTCCTATCACCATGGAGAAGGAATGGCAACAAAAGTCCGACGAGTACTTGAAGTCCAAGAACGCCAACCCTTTCACCGGCTACTCGCAAATCCAGTAGGCAAAGTGCAAGCTATACTTGACGTTCCTATGGCTGGGTTCTTAAGGAATTCTCTTCTACATTTTAGCATTGTCCTTTTTGCTTCTGGACTAGTAATAAACAACTTTGGAACTGATTGTAGCAATAATTAGTGTGCTAAGATAAACCTCTACACTCTCCTATACGCGTAATTCTATGCGCTCGTATTGCCCACCCAGTGGGCTATGCTCTATATAACTAGTCGTCATTGGGTCCGAATTCTCCTTCGAAAATCGTGGCTCCGGCCTTGCGCCGGTTTTCAATCTCAACGCACTCCTTTTGCTGCAAGATGTCACTTGCTGTAGGGCGATCGAATGGGTTGGGCGTCAACATGCGAACCACCAACCGGTCTAGACTGTGGGTGTTCTTGAGTAAGAACTCGGGGGCTCCCTTGGGGATGAGCTCTCGGATGTTGGTCTCGGTGATTCTCGAACTGTTGTTGAGAGATGGAAGCGACTCTCCCACCGAGGTATAATCGGCTTGTCCGGTTCCTGAATACATCCCATTATTCATCGACTGGTTTTGCTGCCCCAATGCAGGTATGTTGATGGAGTTGAACGACGAATTGTACGACGTCAACGAAGAGAAGTTGTTGTGGTTAAGGAAATCACTGATGTTGTCGCTAGACAACTTCCCTGCATCACTCAAATCCCCGCTTCGGAGCTTCCGCCATGGTGTGCCATTTCCTGGCAAGATGATGTTGGTTGCAATCTCGAGGATAATGAGCCCCACGCTGAAGATGTCTGCAAACGGAGTGTATATCTTGTCGTTGATCAACTCGGGTGCAATGTAGTTCCGGTCACCTTCTAGATCAAAGTCTTTTTCTAGAATGGGAAGCTTTGTTGATAGTCCGAAATCTCCGATCTTTAAACTTCCATCAAACGTAACAAAGATGTTTGCAGGCTTTAAGTCCAAGTGAAGGTAATTCTTCAGGTGGATGTAGCTCAATCCTGAGAGGATTTCAATCAAAATCTTCCACACCCTAAACTCATCCAACTTGTAGTTCTTATGCTCATCAAGAAAGTCACTCAAAGTGCCACCCTCGCAGAACTCAGTCATAATATAGTAGTAGTTATTGTAACTCCAGGCTTCAACAAAAAATACTAGGTTTTCTTTGCCCTCTTCGACATCGGTTTCACCTTCTTTGAAAACAGTCAATGCTCGGAGGGTCTCTATCTCGCGAAGCATTGCTTTCTTCTCATGACTGCCCAATACAGGCTTCCGGTTTCTCTTGATGGCGTACTTTTCCTTTCCGAAAAAGCATTCGAAAGCGATCGAAAACTGCCCCCTGCCTATGAATCTGATATTCGATCTTCCAAACTTCTTCATCAAATGCTCGTCACTGCGGTCCTTCTCGGGGATCTGGAGGTCTTGTATCTGATCTCTCTCGTGATCTTGATTGAATGCAGAGCCATTTATAGTGCGGTCGACCTGAATATCTTCTCTAGCGCCATTTCCAAAACTCAAAGTCACTTGTGAAGAGATTATGGAGTCCAGTGGAATATGCAGGATGGGCGTACATGGATCACCTTCTTCCTCCGGTAAAATTAGAGGCACCTGAGCTTTTGCCTCTTTGAGAATGTTAGCAAATTGATTCCCTCTGCTGCTCAGCTTGGTTGGCGTCTCAGGAACAACTTCCATGTCTAGGTCCAAATTAACACCAAAGCTAATATCGAAGTCCTCATTGCGCTTCGTAGCTGGCTTCGTAGCGGATGGAAATTTGAAGAACGAAGAGTTCGAGCTGTTAGGATGCGAGTAGCCGGACGTATTGGCATTTCTACCTACCTCAATCGAATTATCCGTGTTTAGGAAACTGTCTTCAAATTCCAAATGCGTGTTTTTCTCCTTGTTGTTGAGGAGGATCAATGGGTTTTTCTTCATTGGTGTCTCAGGTGGAAGCTTCTTGGAACCACTACCAATGGAGTTTTTCTTCATCAAACCGGCTGATTCGAAAGCAGTCTGTAGAGGTTTCACAAACTTGTATGATGTAGATGCCATCAGTTTGGAGGATTTAACCTGTGTGTTCTTATTCTCTTTGTTCTCGTCATGAATCGACGATTTCGTATGAGAAGAAGTTTGACTATTGTTGCGCAGTCTCTTTGGAGGAACACCTAGCTCATCCTCATCATGGAAAATATGGAAGTTGAGGCTCCCTGTTTTTTTGTTTCGCAGGGGCGATTCATCGAATGCCTTGAGATGGTACTCATCAAATGCATGACTAGCAATAGGAGATGAAGACCCTCTAAAACGCAAGTTCGGGCTTTTTAATGTTTTCCTTAGACTGAAGTCTCTAGGAGAGGAAGTAGCCGACAGAGTTGCAAGCCGAAGAGGAGATTTTATCCGGAGCTTGTTAGCAAGGGAATTTTTCTCGACTTTGGAAGGAGACGAGGCGTCCAAAACCGCTTTGAATTTCATGTTGTTCGGGCTGGTTGTGGGCGACTGACTCACTAGTTTGTGAGGTCTCTTGAACTTATTGACGGGAGTCGACTTTTCGATGGCTGGCGAGAATGGCCCTTTGGAGAGGCTGGATGGCGAGAAGTTGGAGTCGATGGAAAGATTGAAGTATTTGTTGGACCGTTTCATCTTCGGCTTCTTCGATGTAAATGCAGAGTTGTTTGAGTCGGAGGAAGTATGAGCAGCATCCATATTTGAAGCAGCTCCTATATCATCATTGCTGGACAATTCAATATCTTCCTCTGTGTAGTAGCCATCCGAGTACAAGTCAATTGATTCTTTGCTCACAGCATCTTCGATTGACACGCCTTGTTTGATGTTGAACGGAGGGCTCTTGTTGATCAGCTTCTTTGCTCTGAATTGATCTTCGGTGTCTTCCAAAATCAAAGAGTTGAAGGACCTGGAGAATTGGTCATTGGAAAAGTATGATATGTTCAGCAGGTGAGGGAGCGTTTTCTTGGACGGTGTGCGGACCTCATCGTTCATCTTGTGGGGAAAATCGTGGGCCCTCAGGTTTTCTCTTCGGCTCATAAAGAGGCTATGATATTGAAATGCTTGGATTGATGTTTGTAGAGTGTTCAGAGATGGGAGAAATCTGTGTCTCTAAGTATATGCAAGGGATGCAGTCAAGAAGCAAGGAATGCAATCAAATAGCAAGGAATGCAAATAGTAGCAAGGGATGCAAATAGGAATCTCTGGTGATAGCAATTAAATGGACAGCGTCAAACACATAAACCAGCAAACGGTGNGCAATTAAATGGACAGCGTCAAACACATAAACCAGCAAACGGTGGAGTGGCACCCAAACCTAGAAGTCGTTGTTATGATTGGTATGGGACGCCCCTAGTAACAGAATAGCAGAAAGAAGCCAGGTACTCAGAGTAGAAAGAGTCTAGACAAGTCTCCAAGCGAGTCTCAGTCAAGCGGCTTGGGGATGGAGGAGACTTGGTGACTTATGGGTGTATCTCTGGAGAAGAGAACTTCGAGGGATGTACGGTTCGAGTGTCGGAAAGATAACTACGTGAAGTAGCGTATGTTTTTTTCCTCGTGCCAGGCGCGCGCCAGGGATCCGGCGAAAGTGTTAACCTTTGTTTTGAGGCGCCACCCAAAAACGCGAGTAAACAAAGGGGGATAAACAAACGCGAATGAACTGGACCCGCGCTACCTCCTACCCAGGCCTCCATAACGTATGCGCGGTGGGCATTGGCTGGCATTGTATGGGGCGGAACAGAGTAGAGTAAGCTTTATTGAATAATAAGGTTTTGTTTACAACGCAGCCCGCTCCAACGCCCCACACAATGCCCCAACGAGTCGGTCAAACAGCTCATTGGTCTAGATGCTTGCAGATGGCCGTTTCAATGCACCTGCCACGGAATTTCCGCTTCGGGTAACCTCTAAGGTGGCCTTGCGAGCTCGACCGAGAGCCACTAAAAAAAGACCACCAGTCGAGAAACGCTAATAGAGCGTTACGTTGCTGCACCCCTACCCATCGACTTTAATACGGATTATTAATATACTTATTACTCCTATTCTTAATTTGTTCATTTCTTCGTTCTATATTATCTTCCTTTCTTTTCCCCTTGCTCCTTTCCCCTTTCTCTTATTTGTTCTTTTCTCTTTTCCCCGTTTGTCCGTATCCCTTTTTTCTATTTTTTCTATTTTTTGCTTACTCGTATCTTTTCCTGCTTCCTCGTATCTTTTTTTGCTTCTCCTCGGCTTTTTCTTTACTCGTCTTTTTCTGCTTCCTCGTCTTTTTTCTGCATCCACTCGTCTCCTTTTTTCTTCTCTTTTTCCTGCTTCTACTGTTCTTTTTTGCCCTTGTACAGTGTTCTTCTTCACTGTCAATGCAACCTTAATATAGACTCCGGAAGAAACTTGCCGACGCTTGGGCTTGTTTTGGAGGTGGGTATTTTTTACCTCAATTGATGCTGTCCGCCCAGATCCGGTGCGAGCATCGTGCGTCAGAAAATATCTGGTGGTGCGTTACTAACGCCATATGGCCTCACATTCATGCCCATTGACCACGCACTCTGAAACTTCCTACACCCTGTAGCCTGAAACCTTACTGAAACACTTTGTTGCGAGGCTAATTCTAATCCGCTCGAAACGCTTGGTCGGTCTATATTTGCTCAGATCCTCGGCTCCACCGGAATGTGCTGGCTAAGATTATGCATGTCGCTGCCTTTTTCCTGTGGACTCTACCGGTCTATGTGCCCTCCCGAGATGAGATCACCAGTCTATTTCTTGATGAGCATCCGTGGTTACACCAACGGTGTCTCCAATAAAGTTGTGCTTGGTAAATCCATCTCTAATAAAAGATCCTCTAAGAGTCTCAGTAAAGTTTCCTGAAGTATAAATCTCGAAAACCATCTCCGGTAGTTCATAACCTTGTTGGCATTCCGAAATGGTCCACTTGGGCAGCGCTCGTTTAGTCTCGCAAATTCCTGTCAAAGCGGCCAGTGCAGCAACGACGAAAAAGACCACTTCTTTAGTCGCCATGCTGCCGCATCACTTAACCACCTCGCCAATGATGACGTAGCACCCTGCTTCGGCTAAGTAGTTCATGTATTCATATTTTTTTTCTTCAACGTCGAAAATGGAACTCGGGCTCCCAAGCACATTCTTTCCGCAACCGTGATCATGCAGAACTGTATGGACGGCCCCGAGCTAGTCTCTTGTGCTTACTAACAATAAAATAGTTTAAAACTAGCATGCGTCCTACCATCCCCCAATTTCTACCCAGCCTCCTGATATTTGACATGCTTCTAACGTATATTCACTATCTGCGCGAGCTCATCTTGCTGCGAAAAGAGAACAGCGATGTGGCCTACTTCCTAATGCCGTAGATCGGAATGTCGGCCAAGAACAGAGAACAACACAATGTAGAATACATAAAAATGATTGTCTATTCTCTTTAGGATTCGTCTCCTATTCCTCGCAGATCACCCCCGTTAAACACGGGGGATCAGCCCCGCAGGGTGTGTGCTAGTGCCGCAGTGGCCGCTATATATGATATTTTTGATTATGAATACCTCACTTCTTATTGGACACCGCACTGGAACACTCTGGGCACTGCGAATCTGCTGCCTGGCAGCACCCGTATATTATGTATGCAGTGGCCGTCCGAGCAGCGGCCCTTTGAGAACCCATACGCCATTCCCACTTCCAGTGCTCCATTCTATCTTGTGCCAGAATTCTTCTGCCCTTCGTGGTGTATTTTCCCTTTTATGAATAAAGTGCACAATTCTAATCCTTGAGCCTATCGCTAATTTCCTATCAACGATCTCATTAGAGGCTTACTTTTATCCAACCTCCACAAGCTGCCACACTCTCATCGCCACCTTGGCTATGTGTCCCAGTTCCACAATCCATTTGTATCAATAGCTTAATTACCTAAAAAATGGCCCACAAGCAAGAAGGGACCTCCCCTGCCCTTGATCCTCGAAGTCCTGGTCCTGTTGGTCCATCCCTGGCCTCCGACACTCCGATAAAACCGGAGACCGATTTCAAGGACGCCATCAAGAACTTGGAGATAAATGCCAAAGACGCATCCACATCAAACAATTCGGAACCTTCCAAGGACTTGGCCCCCAAAGACACAAACGCTTCTTCGTCGGCGAAACTTCAAAAGACAAATGGATCCGTCGTTTCTCAAGCGGAGATGGCTCAATCCACCGACGCTCTGGATCCACTCAAACATGTGTGCAGCAACTGTGGCATCACCAAGACCCCTTTATGGCGCCGTGCTCCCGACGGTCTGCTAATATGCAATGCATGCGGTCTATATCTACGGTCTAACAACCACCAGAGGCCTGTCAACTTGAAAAGGGCTCCCAACACTGTGCAGTGCAAGGATGAAGAGGGCTCCTGTAAGGGAGATGGTTCGTGCAATGGAACAGGTGGCTCGGAGGCTTGCAAGGGATGTCCTGCCTACGACAACCGTATGTTGAATCGTGGACAGTTGGACCGAGAAAAGGCCACCGCCCTGCCCAAACTGAGCGAGGACGAAGATAACATTACTATTGCATGTTTTAATTGCTCCAGTACTATCACTCCGCTATGGCGCCGTGACGATGCAGGAAACACCATTTGCAATGCTTGTGGTTTGTACTACAGGCTCCACGGAAGCCATAGACCCGTGCGCATGAAGCGCAGCACTATCAAGCGGAGAAAGAGGACGTTACAGCCCAATGGCAAGAAAATTGATGACATGTCCGAACAGGCATCTTCTGCTAACTCCCCACTGGCAGCTCATTTATCTCCAAGCTCGCTACGCAAGCAACTTCTAAGACTGACTCCCAATCCACAGGAAAAGGCTCCCGTTTACTTGCTGCCACAGCAACAAGCTCGTGTTCCACCAGCTCAGATTCCAGGCAATGTGCCAACCTTCCACGGCTCAGCAGCATATTACCCACCCTATTCTGGATTTGGCCGGTTACCAAATGGCCCGGGTCCTTTGCCTGGCCCACCTCCGCCATCAATTCCAATTCAAACTGCTCCACCTGGCTTCCACCAATATCTGGCTTCAACTATCGTTCCAGCCTCTGGCTTCGTGCAACATCTGTCTCCGCCGCAAATGCCCCCTGCGAGCCGACCACCTCAGCAATATGCATATCCTCAAACCCCTCATGGAAACGGCTTTTCAAGGGACAAACATATTGCAGTGCCTAATTCTCCCATGTCGTTGCAAGAAAAGACCTCCAATAAACCAATGGTCAACTATCTGAGCCCACCTGTCTCGAGAGTTGCATCCATAAAACTTCCCCCAATCAATTACACGGGGTCGACTCCACCAAAGGTATCAGTGACTCCCGAAAGCGCAGAGAAGAAAGTTGGCGAAGACTCGGGTGCAAAGGTATCACATCCAATTGCAGTTGACTTTACTGAATCGTTCAAACTGAACGATGAGAAGAAAAACACCATGTCGATCGGCGGATTACTCAATGACTAGTTATGACTACTATGATGACTACTATGATGACTACTATGATGACTACTATGATGACTACTATGATGACTAGTATGATGACTAGTATGATGACTTGTTATAATGACATTGATCAATATCCAGTATGGCCTAGAAAATAGGGTATCCATGAGATATACAAGATCGGCCAAAAGCATCGGCATTAGTACATAGTACGTATACTGCCTGCTGAGTACCATCGCGCGTTAGCAGCAGCACTTGCATTGATTTACATATCAGACAATACATCAAGCCAATTACCAAACAATACAATAATCCAATGACCGTACAATACAATGGAAATCGGAAACACCCGTAAATTCGACTATGCACAAATTCTCGGGTCGAGTATAGAGGTTATGTGACCTTTGGCTAAATAGCATATATACCCGATTTGCACCCACGGCCGTCACGTGCGCTTGTCTAATGAGCTACATATGAAGACGCAAGTCAGTAGTTTCCACCATGCTTTCTCCCCCTCATGTCGGTTGACGAATCATTCAGCAGAAAGGCTAAAGACATTACTGCCGGGTTCATCGGCGGTGCCACCCAGGTGCTCATTGGGCAACCCGCTGACTTGGTCAAAATCCGACTCCAGACTTCCTCCAGTACTTCCTCAGTGGATATCATCAAGCAGGTGATCCGCAAGGAAGGGCCATTGGCATTCTACAAAGGAACAACGGCCCCGTTATTCGGTGTGGGAGCATGTGTTTCTCTCCAATTCTACGGATTCCTAGAGACAAAGAGACAACTCTTGAAGAGAAGTGGTGCCACAGAGCTTCTGCTTTGGCCCCAAACTTACATTGCTGGAGCCATGGCAGGATTCGTCAACACTCCTATCACGGCACCTGTGGAACAGCTTCGTATTCTCAGTCAGTCCAGTACGGGAAACACATCGCTAATGCAAACGGTGAAGAGCATTTACGGAACCAATGGCTTGGTAGGACTCTATAGAGGAACACTCGTCACGTTGGCACGTGAATGTCAAGCATACGGTGTTTGGTTTCTTACATACGAGACTCTTCTTCAGTCGGTGTTGAATTACCACGGATACACCAAGCGGGAGCAGGTGTCCACGGTAGAACTCCTTGGGTGTGGCGCATTAGCAGGCAATGCGCTTTGGTTGAGCAGCTACCCACTTGACGTGATCAAGAGTAATATCCAGAGCGACGGGTTTGGTGCCAATTCCAAATTTAATGGAAAAATCTCTGCTGCTACAAAGCACATCTGGGCCACAGGTGGTGTGCGTGGTTTCTGGAAGGGAATCGTGCCTTGTCTAGTAAGAGCGGTCCCATGCAGCGCCGGAACATTTGCGGCTGTGGAGACAGCATTGCGTATCATGGGATAATTTTATATTAGCTTAATGAATGATAGAAAGTAAAGTTAACGGACTTCGGTCAATACGAAATATTATCTTAGGTGGTAATCTGAACAGGTTATCTCAACTGGTGATGCCATTACTGTATATAACTCGCTATGAATGCTCTGTAGGGCCAAGAGCCAAGGTAATTGGAATCCCTGTCAAAGAATTTTGAAGCTCATAGATGTAATTGTTTTAATCAATTGATTTATAAAATAAATAAATAATTGAGTCCAATACTCGGTTCCAAGACTTGATTCTAATACTTGGTTTATATACTGTTTAAATCTTGGTGCACTTGAGCGCAGTTTGCAGTATATCCAGTAAATGTATAGAAGATACCAAATATAATGACCATAAGAAAACTACCCACAAAACAAAAATGACAAGGAAAAATAGAGTTCTGGGCTTATCCACACCCAAAAACTTAATACAATATAATAGAGATTAGCGTCTTTATAAGCTTATAATCACGCCCTATTCTTTTGGTGCAAGTGCCTCTTCAGTTACCTTCTTGGTCACCAGGCCCGCGCAGTTGCTCCACATTCCAGAAACGACGCCTCCCGCAACTTTAGCCTACTCATTCCTATATACGTACATCCACATTTTTTGAAAAGAAAACATGCTTTCTTTAATCCACCCCGGCCATCTTCCGCTAGCAGCAAGGACCATTCTCCCCGGACTCATCGCCACACGCAGTCTATTTGGGTGGCTCACCAAGCATAACCAGAAGATGATTTACCCACCCAGCCCCAGCAAAATCACCACCAAAAACCGCTTTTTCCCTACGTACATTGAGTCTTCCGCTGATTTGGGGAACATAGTGCTCACGAAAAACCCACTCTTGTTGAACTTCACTATTCCAGGAGACAAAAACTGCAACAAGGTGACGCAGGCACTCTTTGACGTGCTTTCGGATGCAAAGAAATACCCTTTGGACAATTCCAAGCCGGTTGAGTTGGCCAGTGTTGCATGTGACTCAGCAGGAGGCCGTGAACTTATGTCGACGTTTTTGGTCAATAAGATTCCGTCCGTAGTGGTGTTGAAGAAGCAAATGGTGTCTGACACATTGAAGCCCAATCCAACGGGAAATGTGGTCGAGGAAGTAACCCACTTTATCAAGCAGATCTACTAGATTCTATAAGTTAAAATTAATGCACGTTTCATGATCACCTAATTCGTCACCCTAATGAAGATCTTCTGGTATAATAATGACCATAATCTGGTCTATACTGTCTCTAATTCTTTATATACAAGTTATTCATCCCATCCATCTCTCCATCTCTTCTTCCACAAGTCACAGTCGAACTTTGGCTTGCCCAATTTCTCGTTCACGTTGTTGTGTGCAAAACATAACCACTTGCCAAAAGAGTCCTGGGTTTCCGTGGCTGGTTCATTCTTTTCCACATAGGCCCTAAAGTCCTCCGCACAAAACCAACAAGGATAGAACTTTCCAAAGAGCTTCACAAACGACTTCATGTCTGCTTGCTCCTTGGAGGTTGGGTTCTCGGGGTACGTTGCAGCTATCAGGTGAAGAAGGGTCCAAGAAGATTTCCCTAGGGTCTCAACATCAGCAGGCTCTTCTTTCTTGTAGGTGTAGCTGGTTTCAGAGGGTGCAGATTTGGGCAACTTGGAGGGCACCTTCATTTTGCCAGTGGCCATTTGAAAGTCCAAAAGATTGTTGCATGAGCGACATCTAGACGTTAGTATATAAGAACACTGAGAATGCTTATCTATGGTTGTGTTAAGACATACGGCTTGCCATCTTTATCGTATATAATTTTACGGCCCGAAACGCCCACCTGCGGTTTTGAGTCCTCTGGCTGTGTCATGTTCAGATTATTTCAGACTTAGGACCGATTACTAATTTCGTGATGGCGTGCTTGGGTGCATGTATCTAGGATGTACGGGTGTATAGGTTGCAGATTGCGAGGCATACTTGGAAGGTGCTGCTTAGCTCAATGGCCAACACCTCATAATTTTCTAAGATTGTTCTAGTCTCAATCTTGTTCTAGTATTGATGACCGCATAATCTTGGTATTAGATGATAAACTTGAATTTTTCTGGTTATGCGTTCAGATGGCACTGGCATCCTTCCCTTTCTTGAGCTCGGCGACATACTCAGTTCTCTGCCGGATCAACTCGTCACACAATTCGCCGATTTCTGGCGTCACAATGCCGGATCTCGACGCATAGAACTCCGACAAGTCATACTTGATGCCATACTCCTGCTCGTAGTCCCAAGCTTGCTGGATCATCTCAAACTTATCGATGTCCTTGACGTATCTGGCCTCCAAGCAGCGGATCTCCTCATAGTCCAACCACAACTCCTTCATCTCGGTGGAAAACCGCTGGTTGTAGCTGGACATGATTTCGGCCAAGTAATCTATGGCGGACCGTTCCCGGGCATGTTTCTCTTCTTTGGTGACTCCACCAAACGGCGTAATGTCTCCCACAAGCGACTCGGCTATATCATGCACCAATGCTATTTTCACACACTTGTCAATCGAGATCTTGGTGTTTGGTATAGCCATCGAAATAATCGACATGCGGTACATGTGGTCAGCAATGGACTCCACTTTTCCCACCGGAAGGCCTTTATCGACCCACCCAGTACGTGGTTGAGTTTTCAAGAGTTGCACGATCTGCGTGAACGCCAACATACTGTTGATGGGGCTTTTGTTCTCAAGAAGTTTAGAGATCCTTTTGGGAAGGACGGCCTCGGGTTTCCAGCTCATGGTCGGGGGGATATTGTGATGGGGCTATGAAAAAATTCTTACCTGGGAAGCATCGCTGATATGTGGGAAACTCTAGGTAAACAGCGGTCCTGCATGTAGTGACACCTCCAGTATATTTTATGCTCCCAACCCAAAACACTCAGGTTAATAAAGAGACAATGTCATTTATAATGATAATGAAACCGTGTGATTCGTTTTTGATGGCTCTTAGAAATTTTTTGATTTCTGGTGTGGTATCAAAAATAGTGGCATCAGAATAATATCATACAGATACTAACAGACCAACAATAGCATAGTATGATAGAGACAATAAAATCTCCATCACCTGATGAACTCGATATTCTACTCTACATATCATTGTGACGTAAGGTTTTTCAACTATTAAAACAAGTGTCTAGAGCTTGCTTAAGCAATCAACTCAACAACACCACCGGCAGCAACAATCTTCTGCTCAGCCTCCTTGGAGACGTATCTGGCCTTGACGATGATTGGAACTTGTGGCAATTGACCCTTACCCAAGACCTTGGCGTAACCGTGAGCCAAGACGTCGATAACTGGGGCAGCGGAAGCAGAAGCAGACTTGAGGTATTGTTCTCTCTTCTCCTCCTCAACCAAGGACCACAAGGTATCAACGTTGACGATTGGTTGCCAGAAGTGGTTTCTTTGCTTGTGGAAATATCTCATACCGACCTTACCGAAGTAACCTGGGTGGTATTTGTCCAAGTTAGTTCTGTGGTGGTGTTGACCACCAGCCATACCACGTCCACCGGGAGACTTTCTGTGCTTACCAATTCTACCCTTACCGGCTGTGATTGTTAGTATGATGATATCATAAGATATGAGACTTGGGGATTCTGTGGTGATATAACATGGAATCTGGTTGAGGGGTTGAATGGCCGATTCTCCACCCATCCTGAGCTCCTGGGTATCTTTGCAAGTCTCTTTTTGATGCACGTTATTTGAACGGGTTATTGATGTACATACCGGAAACGTGTCCTCTATGCTTTCTGGTCTTACTGAGTCTGGTAGGCATGTTTGATTAACTAGATGGTGTTAAAAAAATTTGTTGAAATTTTCTTTTTTCCCTCCAGCCTGCGCAGCGTCACCGGAGGCCCGCGCACTGGGAGCAATTCTGTGTGCAGTCTGTGAGGAACGCACGTACAATTTTTGAGGGCACGAGCCCTACGGATGCGCACGTGCGCGCAAGCACTTTAGGGCCACTAGGGCCATTCTTGGAATCACTCTTAGGGCCACGATTTGGACTAAGACAAGGATCTACTGGAATAAAGGTATCTATAGGACATTTTTGACTAACTCCACACCTCCTCATAGCTATCGCAGCCCTTGGTCTCGGGAACAAAGTTCCGAATGAACAATAGCGCTAACCCACACATGGTTGCGAATATGTAGTACACACCTGCACCTATCCAAGAGTTCTTGATAATAGGAAACGTGTAGCCCACAATAAAAGTAGCTAACCAGTTCATGGTCACACCCCAGCTCTGGGCCAGGGCCTTGGCTTTGGGCTGAGTCACTTCACCCACCAACAAAAATGGAATGGGTCCCAACCCGACTGCAAAGAAGGTTATATATATGAACGTGCCCATAATCGACAATGTAGCATTGGAGGTGCTGATTCCGTAACCCAATATTAGCGACAGAAGGCCCATCATGGTGACCGAGGTCAGAAGAAGCGGCTTGCGGCCCAACTTGTCGACCAAAGGTGCTGCACAGAAGGTCACCACTGTATTCACAATGGAGATCAAGCAATTGATCAAGACCGCTGCTTCGGGGAAGATGTTGATCAAAACCGAAACCCCGTAGAAAATAATCGAGTTGATTCCGCAAAATTGTTGGAATACCAAGATACCCGTGCCCACAAGCTTGGAGTTGTTATACTCTGACGACTGCAAATATTCCTTCAAAGTGACGGTCACATTGGTATTGGAAACGACACCTTCTTCTTGTAAAAGGGAGCCTGACTCAACTGTGGTGGCGGTAGAAGAAGAGATTGGGCCGTGGCGCCAGCTATTGACCTCATCTTTGGCAGTGGAGTATTCTCCCCCACGTAAAGAGTGGAGTACACCAAAAGCCTGGCTTGCCATACCCTTGTTGAAAAGCCACATGGGCGATTCCACCATGTACAAGTATATGAAGGCAAAGTTAAGTGCGGCAATAGCAGCGGCCGTGAATAAAAGCAATCTCCAGTCGTTATCGTTGCAAAGCCAGAGTGCGAGAACTTGAGTGAAGAGAATTCCCACATTGATGGAGACCTGATTCATGGAACCAAGAAATCCCTTTGATTTTGGTGGAGAGATCTCGTTGATGACCAAAGACGTGACCACCAATGCGGAGCCTGCACCGATTCCGGCAATGAACCTTCCCAAAAGCAACATGGTGTATGTATTTGCAATGCCATTGAAGAGTGAGCCCACAAAGAAAAAGACATTATGGATCAATGCCGATTTGCGTCTGCCAATAGCACCGGCGACCAGACCAATATAAAACGAGCCAATGAAACCACCGAAACTGAAGATGGATGTTACAAGGCCGATTTGCTCCGAGGAGAGCTCAATGCATTTATTGAAGCCATGACGCCCAAAAAAGGACACATCGTAAGGAGTGGATCCTGGAACACTGGCCTGGCATGAGAGAATGGCTCCTGGCGAGTTCAACTCCGCCATATGGTAGCCGAATTGGAGGGACCCGAGGCATATGATGGCCACGGCACCGATCAATTTGCCATTCAATTCTGACATAATGTGATAAAGTCTGTACACTGGAAGATTTGATTGATTATACCACAAGGACTGGTACACTAGAATTTCCTTAAGACGTTCAGTTACCTTAATATAGTGGTAGTCTTAATGTATTGGTAGTCTTATACCATCTATTCGTCAAAAGGTTCTTTTGGGCAGAAAAAAAAAGTTCCTTAATGTTGGGAAGTAGTGCAGCAGATATGGCCCGATTTAGAAAGATATATCACGATATGTGGAGCTATGTAGTGAACGGCAATTGAGAAGAACGAGTGCAGAGAAAGGAGGGTGTTTGGAATCGGGTTGCGGCAAGAGCACGGTCACATGAAGATACGGCCGCACCCCAGTTTCGGCCCCACTCCAAGTATCTTGCAACAATTGGCTAAAGCTCGAAGAGAAGATTCTCTTAAATAAGTTTTAAGTACATCAAGAAATTGCAACATAGTTGCAAATCTAGATTTTTTTATACATGTTTCATTACCAAATCATTTATGTATTGTCTTATAATGCTCACTGGGTGTATGCTCATACTGGATGCTCATACTAGATGTATACCCACATTAGATGCTCATACTGGGTCTCACACTATAGGCAAGAAGTTCCCGATGATCATCATGGGAATACCAAAAACGTCTCTTTTAAGTGTCCAGATGCACCCAGCCCGGATCCTCACGCCCTTGGGAGTAAGTAGTGTGCACTCAGTCATGGTAGCCCCAAGAAAGTCCCCAAAGGCTATCTTGGAAAAAAGCTCGAAGTACTCCACCACCGACTTATCGTCCAACAACTCCACAATGAACATGGATCGAGACCCGATCAACTGCTGCTTGGTCCATCCTGTAAGTATACAGAACTCCTCGCCCACATAGGCTATCTCTCCAGTTCTTCGCCATACAATGGTGGGCGTGCCACTGATTTTGATGAAATCGTTGTAGGTGAGGAGTGTCCGTTGGAAACACTGCTCCATAAATATTAGGTCCGACTCACGTAGAGAGTTCGTACATGCAATGAAAGACGGCCGGTACACGGCCATAGACTTTGCTAGCTTCACCAACATGTCCTTGGGAAACCGCTTGCGCAAATAAGCAATCAACCTGTGATAGCCTGGCGTGTAGGAGAACGGTTTGGAGATCTTGGCGTAGATCTCCTCGGGTGCCTTGAAAAGAGGGTTATCCACCGAGTATAGACTATTGGAATCGTGGTTCTCGGACGGAATGGCTATACTAAATGATAAGGCCAGTTCGGAGTTGGGCTGCGTGCCGTCACTTTGGAGCTGCTCCATCACATCCGGAAGAAGAATGCTATGATAATATGGGGTTTTTCCCAAAATGTACTGGTTAATACGGTTATCAAAGGGTAGTCTACCCTCACCTGCACTTTCCCCATGAGTAAAGACTTGTGCGGCATAAGAGTTCACCACAAGAGACGACAGCGAGTTCGTATATGTTCCGGAGCCTCCGTGCGGCGATAAAGCTGGGGAGTGGATATTGGAGTTGGAAGCCTCTTCGTTGGAGCTCGGGTTGGTGTGGTGCACACTGATAATGTTGGAGAGCGTAGAATACTCCATGTCAGCAGCCAGAGACGCAAAGTTGGGTCTCTTTCGGTCTAGCCCATTTGCATAGATATCCTTTTGATATGTGTTCGTATCTCTCCCCGGGTAGTAGGAGTCGATGGGTTCTCGGTAGTAGTTGATGTTATTCCCGGTGAGCAGAGGTGTTGCTGGTTCCATGGGCCGCATACCAGGCAGCTGGTGGTTGAAATAGTTTGGGAGCGAAGCACTGTGTTGGAAAACCGTGGCCTGTAGTAGCTGGGGGTTCCTGGCCTCGAAGTCGTAGATCATGGTGTCCAAGGCCGGGTGTTGGCTTGGACGGTGGGTTTCTTCCCCAGCAACAGTCGTCCGAGGCTCGGCTTTGTGTAGGGACAGCATTAGCGAGGCGGGCACATCATCCAAGTACTTTTTCTTTTTCCGAGGAGCGTCTTCACACGAGTCCTGGAGGCCTTTTTGGATACATCTTTGGCAGGGCCGAGCTTCATCGCAGGTGATGTGAGCCTTGTTGCAATGGTTACAAGCCCACGAAATTTTTTTTCGTTTCTGAGGTTAGTAAGAGCTCGGAGATGCGGCTTTGGATTCCACATACGGGTTTCTCTGGTTTCTCGGTCTCCATCGTTCTGGAGGGCTGCTTGCTGGTGGTTGGGTATGTTTCCCCAGAGACTTGAGATAATGCGCCTGCGCGGGGCACTCGGCTTGGTTGTTGACGCATGCTGGAACCAGACTCGACCACATGTTCCAAAATAAGCCTGAAACGTGCCTGAAACAAGCACCTGACCGGGTAAACAAGAGTCTGGAAGTTTCTAAATGTGGAATAATTAAAGAGGGAAAAAATCCCCGGATTCTAGTGCTTTTGGGCTCTTGCATAAAGCATCGTAACAGTGCCTTAACGTATAGACCATGCAGTATGGTTGGCTATACGATGAGAAGTGAGACTCTATTAATTGCAGAAATACACTACGCTCTGACGTAATAGGGAATGTGTCTATAGCTAGCCATCCAAAGCAAAGCCGAGGTCCTTGTCGCCGAATTCGTGGACCATGGCCACCAAGCCATCCTTCAAGGACTGCATGTTGTCGTTGATGGGTGTAAACTCGTCTAGCCACTTGGCCACGCCGTGTTGCAAAATACCTTTTGCGCGGACATGGCCCTTGGTTTTATGTCCATACGAGCCGTGTAAGGTCAACCGCTCCTGCTGGGCCGAATACTGTGCCCGGTGCAAGATGTTGTTGTTGTAGAAAACCACATCTCCTGGGTGCAAATGCACGGAGATCTGGCCCGTGATGTGGTCCTTGCGACTGTCGTCGGTGGTCTTGGCCCTTTCCTCCTCGGTCCGCAACCTCTTATGGGACCCGGGAATTACTATCAAACAAGAGTCTTCCGTCAAGGCCAAGTTGAACTGGGTGCCTGCATAAGGGTGTTCCAAGAGCTGTGCGGCCTCTTGTTGGGGTGTGACATCTGGTCGTATCAGGTCGCGGTGCCAGTCCAAGCCAAAATCAGTGAGAGGGTTGATGAGCATATTGAAGAGCTCCATGGACAAGTCCTCGTTTTTGGCCTGCAAGATATCGGCTGCAATGGCCAATAAAGCGTCTTTGGAGTAGATTTCCTGAAACGGAATGGATTTTTCTTTCAAGTCGGGGTGCAACAACCCGGAAACTCCCCAGATATCGGGGCTGAAGTTCTTGGGCCATGGGGGGAATTGCTTGCCTCTGGTGCGGACATCTTTCCAGTTTCCATCGCGGGCGTACTGGACCACCTCGCGAGAAGCCTTGAGGTACTTGTCTACTTCTTCTTTGCTAAGAAAGCCTCTAACAACCGTGAATCCCACGTCTTCAATTTCCTTGTGGTGGGACATTATTTTTGGTGTCTTTTTGTATTGTTTTGGCCTGGTGGTTTTGGCCTTGTGGTTTCGGCTTTTCTGGTTTCGGCTTGGTGGTTTTAGTGAGTGTTCGGGTACCCTAGATCTGGGGCCCTTTATATGCTGATAACGCGCGGAATTTGCACGTAACGTTACATGGGAATAGGTTGCATCGAGTTCCCCACGCTCACCGGTGCGGCTCCAGTGTCTGGAAATAGACGGACTAAATAACGCATGGGGGCTTAACTAAACTGTTTATAAGAAACAATAGTCAATTGCACTACATATTTTTCTTGAATCCTTATATTTCTTTTTATTTCTTTTTTCTTATCCCCATTATTATTTCCCATTATTTTTTTGTTATATTTTTCATTGGTATATTTTTTATCAATTATTTTTTCTTATTTCATTTTCCTATCTGGCCTTACGCAGACTGTCTCATTCTAGTAGTTATCCACATTGACGTGGATGAGTAAATAAGGTGCGGAATTTCCGTAGACTAATTCCGATGACGACATATAACTTCAACCGGGCTTGGCTTTGTGCAGGCGTGTCCGGCTCCTTTTCCATATTTCCGTGGCTAGCTTAGTTGTGGCTTCTCCTATTGTATCTTATGCGGTGCAACATGCCCCACACTGCAGTGTAACATTCAGGTCCTCAATTCTATGCTCCATGTTCAAACAGACCATTCAAACAGACCGTTCAGCATCAGGAAAATTTGCCATAAAAAAATTCATTGTCTCCCATAGGGGGAAACCTATTTTATATAACCTAGGTATGTTTGTGTCCCATGTTTGTGTCCTTTTTGTTGGGGTCTGGACTACACCCAATCGGCGCTGGATCTCTACAAGTGGAAGACCCCGCACTGATCGCGCAGCCAAGTGCCTTATAAGTGCGTCTTCCTCAAACCTCCCGGACTTCTTCCAACTTCTTCCTCTTCAACCTATTCCTTTTCATAACTTTTTACAATGCTTAAGTGGGGTATTCTCGGTGCAGGAAACATCCTGGGACAATTTGCACATGATCTTGTTTTGAGCAACAAGAACAATGACAACATCCATGCCATTGCTGCCGTGGGCTCTTCCCTGGTCTCCAAAGGAAATGATTTCTTGAAGCAGTTCAAGGTCACCAAGGAGAACAACCAAGGAATTGAGGCAGTGTCTCAGAGCTACGACGATTTCTATGCCAATCCAGATGTTCAAATTGTCTACATTGGAACTCCACACTCGTTCCACAAGGACCAGATGCTCTCTGCCTTGAAGCACGGCAAACACATTTTGTGTGAGAAGCCATTCACCGTGACCGGAGCAGAGGCCAAAGAAGTGTTTGAATATGCCAAGAAACAGGGTCTTTTCGTGTTGGAGGCCGTTTGGACTCGCTTCTTCCCCATCATTAGCCATGCCCGCGAGATCTTATACGAAAGGAAACTCATTGGAGATGTACACCGTTTGAATATGGACATGTCTTTCAATTTCGACTTGCCAAACATCCCAGAAACATCTCGGAGCAGAGACATTTCTCTTGCAGCCGGAGCCACGTTGGACATTGGAATCTACCCATTGACCTATAGCCGGATCTTAATGGATCAGCCTGCAGGGGCCAAGTACGAGGTGAAATCCTTCCTTACAATCGACCCTAAGGATAAGGTCGACCACTTGGCCACATACATTGTCAAGTATGGTGACGGAAAGCAAGCGGTGCTCACGTGCTCCAACCTTGTGGATGGTAATTCTCCATATTTGAAAATCCACGGAACGAAGGGCCATTTGGAGATGTATGCCACCAACCCAGCCCAACCAAAACGGTTGAAGGTCGTGTTCAAGGATGAGAAAAAAGCTCCGATTGAGATCAATGACGATATCATTGAAACCGGCCATCACGGTTTCATCTACGAGGCTAATGCTGCCGCAGAAGCCATCAAGGCAGGAAAGCAGCAGAGCGACGTTGTGCCATGGAAAGAGACTCAGTTCATGATGGACCTCATGGACAGTATCCGGTGGGAGAACGACTTTTACTATTCCGAGGCAGACAAGGTGGCACTGCAAAAAATTAGATTTGGTTGCCTGAAAGTATTAGATTTGGTTGTCTGAAAGTCTTAGATTTGGTTGTCCATTCTTAGAGAGGTTCTACGCTTGCCTCAGTGCTTACAGTGCGCAGCCAGTATTCTGTAACCACCCAGACGAGTTATCAAGTCATTTATAGGGCATAACAGATGCAGGTTCAGCTGAAAAATAAGCAACCAAAAAATCGTAATCTCATGCAAACATTACATCTCATACAAACATTACATTCTTCAAGCCGGGGACCCAGCTCAAAGTATCCTGCTCAGAGTACTCTGCTGGTCACGTGCGCGCCCAAAATTTTCCATAGTAAAAGATCGAGCCTTATAGAGTCTGCCATCCCACTTTCACAATAGCACACCTACTCAATAGACTCAGAATGGCTGCTTTCGTCAAACTGTTTGAGAAGCTTTCTCTCAAAGACGTCTCCAAAGCTTCGGCTTCCTCCTTCCCGGAATTGTCTGCTGAAGGAAAGGCTTTATCGTCCCAATTCCACACTCTTTCCAGCAGATTGGACGAGCCCGAGACCTTAAAGACATTGAACGACAACTTGAGAAACAAGACTTTCGTGGCCGGCAACAATCCTGCTCCTATTGACTTGGAGTTGTTCGCCAAGGTCTTGCCCCTTGCTACGCAGTGGAAGACTGAGCAGTACGGTGGTTTCAGACACATCTTGAGATGGGCCGATTTGGTCCAGAACACCTTGGTGGATGTTCCTGAGTCCGAGAAATTGACTGTTGATCTCAGCACTGTTGTAGAGAGAGAAGTCAAGGAGAAGAAGAAGCCTGCAGAGAAGGCAGCAGAACAAAGCAAAGGAGATGCCAAGGCACCTGCCAAGACCGAGGCCAAGACCGAGGCCAAGGATGCCAAGAAGGAAAAGAAAGCCCCTAGTGAAGAGGACAAGAAGGCTAGTGCTGAGGCAGCCAAGGCCAAGAAGGAAGCTAAGGCTAAGGCTAAGGCTGAACAGCAAGCCAAGCAGGCCGCTGCTGCCGTGCCTCCTAACCCAGGAATGGTTGACCTTAGAGTTGGATTCATCCAGAAGTGTGTTAAGCACCCAGATGCCGACTCGTTGTACATGTCTACCATCGACATGGGAGATGCAGAGGGACCTAGAACCGTGTGTTCTGGTTTGGTGAAGTACGTGGACTTGCCCGACATGCAGGAGAGATACGTGGTGTGTGTGGCCAACTTGAAGCCAGTCAACATGAGAGGAGTCAAGTCGTGTGCCATGGTGTTGTGTGCATCTACTGAAGACAAGGTTGAGTTTGTCAACCCTCCAGCTGGATCCAAGCCTGGTGACAAGCTTTTCTTCGAGGGCTATAACAGTGAACCAGAGAAGCAATTGAACCCCAAGAAGAAGATCTGGGAGGCCATCCAGCCCAACTTCTCCACCACCGAGAGCTTCGAGGTCACCTACACTGCAGAGGGTAAAGAGCCAGCCAGATTGGTCAATGCCAAGGGTGAGCTCTGTAAGAACTCTACCATTGTCAAGGCTAAGGTGAATTAGAATACTGATGTGAATTAGAGCGGAGACCATGACTAATGTAGAAACCATGACCAATGTAGTGAATAAGACTGTAGCATGAGAGTGAGATTGGTATGCGAAGACTAAGGTATACTACATGTTAAGGCACGAGTAGACTACATGTTAAAATTAAGGCTTGTAAAGTTATGGAATGTGAAGTTATGGAATGTAAAGTTGATATGAGGATAGAGGCATGTGTAAAAACAAATCAAATTTTAATTTCTAATTTGGTAAAGCGAATTAGCAGGACATATGGTGTTGGGAAGACCAATCTGCAGAGGTACGTCATGCCGCGCCAATAATCAGTACCCGGAAATTTGTCAAGCATCATCTCTGCTACCTACACTTACAAGCACCAACCACTGCAGAGTACATTTGACACTACACTAAGATACACCCACCAAACAAAGCGTATCCAACAAATATTAAATGAAGCTTCTCGACAAAACCATTGCTCTCGAGAAGGATAAAAGCGGGTCCCTCTCGTTGGTGCCCCAAGACAAGGAAGACCTCTGGCAACTATACAACTTGATCCAGAAAGGAGACGTGGTGGAGCTCTCGTCGGTCCGGAACGTCAAGAAGACCGAAAAGGGAAAGTCTGAGCGGGTTCATGTGCACTTGAAGTTGCTTGTGGAGTCCATCGACTATGTTCCCAGTGATGATGCCATGAGAATCCGAGGCAAGACCACTGAACAAAACGAATATGTTCCCAACCAGAGCTACCATACTGCCGAAGTACAGCTCAACAAGACTCTCAAAATCAACAAGCCTGAATGGGACGAAATCAGCTATGGAATCGTCATTGAGGCTTCATCGGTGGAGAAAAAGGCCGAGGTGGGAGCTGTGGTGTTGGAGGAGGGTGTGGCACACATCTGTTTGGTGACTGATAAGATGACTGTGCTTCGAAATAAGATCGAGAAGTCGATTCCTCGGAAATCCCGCGGTGACGGTGGAGGTTCTTCGCACGATAAGGCGTTGACCAAGTTCTTCGATATGGTGCTGTCCACCATTGTGCGGAACCTCGATCTCGATAAGTTGAAGGTGGTTATTTTGGCTTCGCCGGGTTTTACAGCCAGCTCTCTACAAAAGGCCATTTTGGATACTGCCATCAAGGAGGACAACAAGACGGTGATCAAGAATAAGTCCAAGTTCATTGTGGTGCACTCGTCCACTGGATACTTGCAAGGCTTGGACGAGGTGTTGAAGGACCCTACGGTGCAGCGGTCGCTCAACGAAACCAAGTTTGCGAAAGAAGCGTTGATTTTCGACGAGTTCCAGAAAGTGCTTAATATGGACGATAACCGTGCGTGGTACGGGCCAAAGGAAGTGGAAAAGGCCACAGATACCGGTGCAGTTCGGGCCTTGTTGCTCACAGACTCGTTGTTCAGGTCCGATGACATTGCTACGCGCAAACACTACATCAAGTTGAGTGACGACGTCAAGAGTCAGGGCGGAGATGTGTTTATCTTCTCCACGCTCCACGAGACGGGTGAGCAGTTGGACCAGTTGACGGGTGCTGCGGTGCTCCTCAAGTGCCCTATTGATTTGGAGAGTGAAGATGAAGATGACGATGACGAAGAATAATAATAGACAGGCCTGGTGCATCAGCATGTTCAAGAACTTGAAAGCTCATAACTATATATATATTAATCAAGCCATAGAATTATTGAGGTCATGTTACAAATGGTAATTAATTCTGTGAGTAGATATTACAAGTTAATTCTAAAGCCCCAGCTCACAGCTCACAGTCCAAGAGTATGAAGTCAGTAAATAGTGTAGAGCATAGAGTGAGAGTATAGACTAGACTAGATTAAACTAGAGCAGTATATTTATCAGAGTATAGACTAATGTAGGCAATAATAGAGTATAGAGTGTAGACTATGGGCTTTAGAGTACAGAATAAAGACTATAGTGTATAATGTAGAGTATCGAATATGGAGTGTACGTTATAGAATATAGACTATAGACTATAGACTATAGAGTGTAGAATAGTGTAGTGCATAGACTATAGACTATGTGGACTAGTGTAGCGTAGTATAGACTATAGAGTATAGAGTGTAGAATAGTGTAGTGCATAGACTATAGACTATGTGGACTAGTGTAGCGTAGTATAGACTATAGAGTATAGACCAATCGAGAGTAGTACAGGCCAAAGGACTAGTGTATACTGTATAATGTAGAATATAGTGTAGAATATAGTGTAAACTATAGGGTATAGACATAGAATATTGTAGCATCGTTTGATTCGTATTGATCTATTTACAGTCTACAACTTAACAGCCTTGGAGGTCGCTTTCGTGTCTTTGTCTTTGGCGTACCATAGGTAGCCACTACGCGAGTATATCATGAGGTCCTGTGCAAGACCAAAAGCCAACGCTAAAAGAGTGCCTTTCCTCACATACTTCATCTTCTGCAATCTCGACATATGTTTCGATGTCCCCACTGTGTATGCACTGAGCGTGCCCACCAAAGTGGTATTGAGAAAGTCGGTGGAGCCTCGAAGCGTATCGAGCCCATGCTCCAATGCTAGAAATGTACACATCCCCAAGGAGTACTTAGAAGCCAAGCGACACGCCTGCGCCAAGCCCAGAGTCAACATGGTATAGTTTTTCTTCTTGTGGTAGAAGTACCATCCTCCCACAGTCCGGGGAAGCCGGTGGGCATTCTCTGTCAAGTACCGAAGAGACGAGAGCTTGATGCCCTCGTAGAAGCCCTGGCCTGCACCCACCATGGCGGCCATAGTGCCCACTGTTACAATCCTATCCTTGGGCCAGAGATGTAGGCGTTGGCTATCTAAGGTTTGGGACATGGTGTAGATGGAGTGGTGTAGTAGGTCGCACGGTCTTTTCGCATCGCAGTACTCTACTCTTCTACTCTCCAGTCTCATACTCTCATACTCTCATACTCTCATACTCTCCAGTGGCCTGCGGCCTCACATCATAATAATAATAAGACATGGATAGGAATATTTAACTACACACATTTATTTGTGATTTTTTTTTTTTGGATAGAAATTTTTACTGTACCAACATTCTATAGTGGACTTGAATCTTAATTCTATAGTGGACATTCTTTATTCTATAGTGTACTTGACTCTTTATTCTACAGCTTCTTTAGATCATATTATATTCTACTAAAACACAGGCTGAACACTGCTTGGCTCCTCGGCTCACTCTATAGAACTACTGATCCAAGATGGACTTGACAAACTCAACGTAGTCCACATTGCCGTCGGACGTAACGTTGACACCCTTTAGCAATTCATCCACCTCGGCGTCGCTCAACTTCTCGCCGATCGAAGTCAAGATGTATCTCAACTCTCCCACACCAATGTATCCAGTCTGGTCCTTGTCAAACACCTGGAACCCCTTGATGTAGTCCTCGGGAAGGCCCAAGGGCTTGAAACCATCGGGTCTGTCGATGATCTTCTGGTATGTGGCGAAGTCAAACTCACTCAGCTTAACGGACTCCTGTAACTCGGCAATCTCAGCCAATGTGGGGTTCTGCCCAACGGCTCTCAACAAGTCGCCCAAATGCTCGATGGGGATCTTGCCGGTGCCCTTCTTGTCGAAGAGAGCAAATGCGTCTTTGTAGGTTTTGTTGTTCGACTGCGGTTAGTATGTGATCAGGGGGTGTAGACGTGTTCATTGGACGTCTTGGCTGGGGCCTTTAGACGGCACTATAAAGGGCATGCTAAGCCCGTGGTTCTGGAGCCTGGCTTTCATTAAAATTTAGACTTATGTCTTGCCATAGATTCAAAGGCCATTTCTCCTTAGACAAAGCTGTTCCTACCTCGTCGCCCACTTTCTACACATACCATTGTAGTTGGTGATGGCTTAGAAGGGCGCGGAGAGTTGATTTGAAGATAAACATAAATAAAGGCACGTGACCCACATTCTTCACATTCTTCACATTCTTTCATGCCCCATTCGGGTCTACAACTCCTAAAAAAAAATGAGTATCCTCTGTAAACATAACGACTTGAAAAAAATGACTACATTGATATTTTCCCTTCTCTTTCTAATCCAAGCTTCTTTTAATAATTGTCTGGTCAGTATACCGTTGGTATAGGCCCTGGGCATTTCTCGCGCGTGTCAGTATATATCAGCTCTACATCGCACGCGGTACTAGCATTCACAGATGAGTAGGCCATCAAAAAGGCACAAGGCCAATGGACATGCCGGTTTGCCGAGTGAATCTGGTCTCATACAGGAAAATGAAGCAGATCAAGAATTCAAGCCTGGCAATATCATATCGCTTCGCGTGTGGAACTTCACTACTTACTCATATGGAGTCTTCAATCTCACTCCATCTTTGAACATGATCATAGGGCCCAACGGAACAGGCAAATCCACGTTTGTGGCTGCAGTGTGTTTGGGTTTGGGTGGAAAAGTCGACTTGATCAAGCGGAAAACGCTAGATTCCATGATCAAGTCGGGGGAAACTGAGGCCAGGATAGAGATCGTCTTGAAGAACAAGGACGACGAGGAAAACATCAAGATCGAAAGGAGATTTGCTTTGAAGCTGAATAAGTCTCAGTGGAAACTCAATGGAGAGCCCTCTACTGTTGATGCTATTCGGAGTGTTGTGCTCTCTTTCAACATCCAGCTAGATAACTTGTGTCATTTCCTCCCGCAAGAAAGGGTGGCGGAATTCGCTTCTTTAAGCCCCGAAAAGCTTCTTTTAGAGACTGAGCGGACCATTGGTGATAGTTCGCTTCTAGAAAAACATCAGCTACTCATAGAGCTCGACCAGAGCTGGCTAGAGATGACACAAAAGGTGGATGCAATGCAGGAGACCATCTCCAACCTAAAGGCGGATGTTGAGATCTTCGAGCAAGAGGCCCAGAAATTGACAGAGTTCGACGTGAAATCCTCTAATATCAACCACCACAAGAAGTTGTTGCCCTTTGCCAAGCTCCAAGACTTGAAGGAGAAGATGAAACACTTGAAGACCACCAGAGACGCTGCCAAGCTTGCACTACAAAATTTCACAACGAAGACGAGCCCGTTGGAGAAAATGGCCAAGCGTACAACCAAGGACCTAGAATCAAATGCTCATGAAATCAGCGCTGTGAAGGCCAGTATACAGACTTTCAGAGAGCAATGTGAATCGCTTTCTGCTGAAGCCACCCGGGTGTCGAGGGAGTTTCCCACGATGCAGAATGAAATCGAGCAGCTCAAGTCACAAACTGAAAACAAGAAAAAGGAGTTGAGCAAAGTCACAGAGGAGAGAGACGAGCTCCGGAATAAGTTGAAGAAGACCGAAATCGTTGATGTTTCGGAAGTGGACAATATTTCAAAATTGAGACAAGCAAAGCACGAGGAAAAGACAAAAATCCAGGATGACTTGGACTCGTTGAAGTTCAGGTTCAACATTCTTAGAAGAGACATTGACACCAGTGAGCAGAGGCTCCGAGAGGAATGGGGAAGACTCGAGAGAAACGACAGGATCGAAATATTTAATACCCCCGGAACAAGGTACCGCAGAGAACTATTGGAAAATGCTTATAGGGCACATGTGTTTCTCCGGAAAGAGCGCAGGGCTCAAAACTTAAGATACCATGAATCGCCGATCGTGTCGTGTCGAGTCACGGATCAAAAGTATGCCAAATATTTCGAGAAGGTCATCGACAACAACTCGTTATTTGCTCTTTACTTTGACACCGAAGAAGACTACAAGAAGGTGTCGGCCATCTTGCCTAAAGACATCAACGTGCCCATGAGAGTGGTTTCGAAAGCACCACTTCAACAGCCTATGAGCACGGAGAAGTTGCAGCGACTTGGATTTGACGGCTACTTGCTGGACTTTTTGATGGGCCCGGAGTCTGTGATTCTGGGGTTGAACCACCGCTCGTTTTTGCATTGCATTCCTGTTTCTCTGAAAGCAGTCAACACTAGCTTGGTGGACAATCTCCTAGATGCTAAAGACGGCAAAGTACCTTTTCTCAAGTTTGTCATAGAAAATAGTCTTTATGTCATCGGCAGATCGAGGTACGGGTCCAGGCAAACGTTCTATCAGACAGAACATATCCCAGGGGCACAACTTCTTGGAGCGCAAGGCCTTACCGAGGAAATGAGGACGGAAATCCAGCACAGATTGTTTGATCTCAAGACCAAGATCACCGAGAAGCAAAACGAGCAAAGCGATATCGAGTCGCAGAAGTCCTTGAAGCAGGACGACCTTCTCAAAGTGGACGATGAATTGAAGGAACTAGAAACCGAGGCAAGAACACTCAAAAAAAAGAGGGAGATCCGGACAAAGCTAGAAGATACTATCAGCCACACAGAAGCCAGGATCGAGCAGCTCCGTGTTCTCACGACGCAAGACTCCAGTGCCAAAATCAAAGAAACGGAGCAGTTGCTTTTGGATCAGTATTTGAAGTATTCAGACACAATGAGCCAGATCGCTGATGTAAACAAAAAGCTAGTGGATGCCACCATCGAGCGCAAGAAGCAGGAACTTCTCAGGCAACAATTGGAGAACAGGCTTGTGACTTGTAAGTCGCTCCTCCAAGAGTTGGAAATGAAGAGAGACGAGCTTGAAACTCTGTACCGAGAGGCAAAGAGCAAGTACGACGAGTACAAGAAAGGAGATGCGGCCGAAGAGATCCGGAACCAGACGCTTTCCCCAGCTGAGCGAGAGGTTGTGCGTGAGTTGGCCGAAACTTACCTACAAGAGAATAAGCTCACGGAGCTGTATGTTCTTGGGAAGATTGAGCTGCTTGAGGACGATCTATCAGTTCTAGCGAATGTGGACCCAGGATCGCTCGACTTGTTGAAGTCCAAGAGGTCGGATTTGGAGGTGGCCGAGAGGCAGTTGCCCACTTTGAGCCGCAAACAAAGCGACTTGAAGGAGAGAATCGAGAAGATCTCTGTTCCCTGGCAGGAGGAGCTTTCGTCAATGGTAGACAAGATCTCCAAAGTGTTCCAGAAGAAGTTTGCTACGGTGGCCAGCGATGGACAAGTGGAATTGGCCAAGCTGGAGCGCTTCAAGGACTGGAAGCTCGAGATTTTGGTCAAGTTCAGAGAAAACTCCGAGTTAAAGGTATTGGACCATCAATCACAGTCTGGAGGAGAACGAGCCGTGTCCACGATTTTCTTCATCATGTCGCTTCAAGGCCTAACGCAAGCTCCCATCCGAATTGTGGATGAAATCAACCAAGGCATGGACCCAAAGAATGAGAAAATGGCTCATAAGCATTTGGTGCACACGGCATGCAAGAAAAGCCCTTCGCAGTACTTCTTGGTGACACCTAAGCTACTTACTGGCCTCTACTACCATCCAGGAATGTCGATCCACTGTATATTTACAGGTCCATTTTTGAGTGACAAGAGCAAAAACCCTTTTGAGGCAACCTTGCCTGGGTTGCAGTCTTAATTAACTATGTACATATAGAACCCTCTACCTCGCTCATGAGGACTCCAAATGACTGATGGCTTTTTGTAGACGGCCCACGTACGCCTCGTATCCAATCACACACAGCGTATCAGCCACATTCACGCCCGGAACTGACCCTGTCAAGGCAAAGCGTAGAGACTTCATGATACTTGGCATTGAGGTGTTGGGAATCTCCTCTGCGATTTTGGAAGGGGACACGATTTCGTTTCGGTTCGTGGCTAGAGCAAGTGTCTGTTTCAAGATATCGAGTGAAGCGTCGCTTTTCCCGGCTTCAAGCTTCAGGAAATCGACATCGTGGAACAAGTATGGATGCTGATCCACCAAGTCAGACACTTTTTCAAGGTGGCCCGCAGCTATGCTAAGACACTTTGCAAAGTAGTCTTTATCAAAACGTCGATTGGTTCTGGCCTGAAAATCAGGAAATTCCAAGTCGACAATGGGAGCTGACTGGATCGGGTCTCTGAGTACCGTCAGCAAGTGGTGTTTGTTGAAGTACATCAACTTGTTTTCGGCCACTTTGGCATTGCCCTTTGTCATGTTATCAAGACGAAACTTGCTGATCATTTCATCAAGCGAGAGCACTTCCTTGACCTTTTTTCCCCGCTCGGGTCTTGGAGGTGACCAACCAAATAAGGCCACAAAGTTTACTAGTGCCTGTGGAACAACACCTTTAGATATAAAAGAAAGTACACCCAGGTCACCTTGCCTCTTCGAGAGTTTCTTGTCCTCCAAGCTGGTGAGCAATGGAATATGGACAAATGCAGGAGGAGTCCAGCCAAAGGCCTGGTACAATGCCACGTGTTTTGGCGTGGAGCTAAGCCATTCCTCGCCCCGGATCACGTGGGTGATCTCCATGAGGTGGTCGTCAACAACATTGGCCAAGTGGTACGTGGGCAAACCGTCCAGTTTCATAATGACGAAATCATCGTAGCGTCGGTCTGCAAGGTTATACTGTGGCTGCAAGTCTAGAGTCCCATAACGCAAATCGGTGATTTTGGGGTATCTCTCGGGAGACTTGAATCTGATGACGTAATCGTGGCCAGAATCGTGGCTGTGGTGAAGACAGTTTCGGTCATAAGTGACTGTAGTTGGAGGCTTGAGCTTCTGTGCAGTCTCACGTAGAGAAGTCAAGCGGTCTTTGGAGCAGTAGCACTTATACGCCAAGCCCCTTTCAAGTAGCATATCGACGTATTTCTTGTATATGTGGGCCCTTTCCGATTGGCGGTACGGGCCGTGGGGTCCGCCGCTTCTGGGAGATTCATCTGCAGTGATTCCAGCCCATTTGAGAGACTGGTAGATATTCTCCTCTGCACCAGGCACCAATCTCTTCTGGTCGGTGTCCTCGAGGCGAATAATAAATTGGCCCTTGGTTTGCCGGGCAAGCAAAAAGTTATAGAGAGCCGTTCTCAAAGAACCCAAGTGGAGTACACCCGTGGGAGATGGGGCAAACCTTGTTCTGGCCGGAGGGTCTATTTTGGACCCGGATCCTGCAGCCGGCTTCAACGGGTTCGTCTTGGGCCGTAGGTTCAAAAAAAGCCGTAGCAGCGAGTTCATGGCGTCCCCGATCTGAGATAATTAGTGTATATAAGTATATAGTATTAACAGTATATGGAGTGAATAAAATCCAGTGCGACAGCAGCCGACGCCAGACGCATCGACGGCTCCTGCACCACCAATTGCCGCAATTTTTTCGCTGCTTCAAGTCAATCAACCTTCACAAACGGCGTGTGCTCTTCCTTGCTAGCATGGCTCAATACAATCGACAAAACCGCACGCCTGTGGGTGGAGTGCCTCCTCTTCAGAAACAGCACCAGCAAAGCCAGCCGGGGCAGCCCAGCCTTCCAAGTCAGCAGCAGCAGCAGATGAACAACCAGAAGAGACAAATGCAGCAATTCTACCTCCACAAGCTGTTTGATTTGCTGTCGGATGCTGAGTTTCTTCCGTCCATTCCTTCGGACCCCGTGGCCACGGCACTCCAGCTCCAGGAGTCCATGAACCATAGCTACACCAACCAGTATGTGCCGAACATGAACATGTTGCACCGAACAGACCAGATGCCCTACTATGGAGCACAGGCCAAAGCAAGGAGATTCAGTGGCCAGTTTTTGCAGCAGCACTTGTTTGGCGGCAAGCGCAATGACTATGCCCAGTATAAGCTGGGCTCATGAAGAGCAAGTTGAGTGGGGGAATTAACTAGTTAAACTATGGTCAGTTGGGTTAGTTAGATCCAGCTCGATCCAGACGATCCAACCGATCCAGGCTAATCTTGATCCAGTATCATCCCGTTTAATCCAGTTCAATTCAATTTAATGGGATTTAGATTGTATGGACGATATTGGCCAAGGTCTTGACGGATCGGTTGGCATAGACGGCCCATAGACGGGCAATACATGGTCGATATACGACCTATAGACGAATCATATAGACGGAGGATCGGTATAACCGATAGGGATAGACGGAATGATTGGGATAGATGGAACGGACAGTATAGGCCATACATAGGCCAACGGGAAGTTGTGACAGGTCGCCCATATGGGTATGGGTAATTGTCGCATGTATATATAGAACGCTACACAGGTACAGTAAACAGTCAGTATGCTTAACTACTGTCATCTCCATAATACAAAAAGCCAGGGTGTATATTAAGAAATACCATGTTATCTACAACTTTTAATTATCTACAACCTCTTATTTAGAACTAACTGCATTTATAGTGACCGATTCGCAGTATGGCTTATATGGCACGGTTACGAGCACTGGTGCGACGTGAGCAAGTAGTCGCGGCAATACCTTACCTTGGAAAGAAAGTAGAAAGAGTGAGAAAACTAGGCTCCATATGAGTATGGCACGCTCATGTGTTCCACAATGTTCGATGTGGCGCACCCATCACTAACACTTCAACATAACAAGACAAACAGCTTTTAATCAAAGCAAATCAAAAACTAATACATATATAAAAAGAGATAGAGATAAAAAAATGCAATCTATAAAACTGGAGGTACTTCATGCTGAAGGATTTGGTAGTGGAGTCTGGTTGGACCGTGTGTCCTGCACACGCACAGTGCGGCAATATCTGTCTCAGGGGAAATGACCTTCCGCCACTTGTATATAAGTGCGGCAAGTTCCCACGCCCGTAGATCACAGAGTAAACTCATAGAACTCACCCAATTGAGCCAGAAACTTTAGGCTCCTTCTTCATCCCTTCACGATTAGTGTCTATTTTCAACCCTAGCAGCCATGAGCAAGAATGATCGCCAGTGGGACGAGACCACGCCAGAAACATCTCCTTACGATAAGAAAGTCGATGACTTCTTCGGTGGAATCCACCGCCTCAGCGACAAATTGTCCGAGAAAACCAAGCAGTTCTTGGCCCATCACTATGATCCCGAATCGCACTGGGGAGGTGGGTTTCGCCGGAACAGGGAGATTGATCAGTACATGAACAAGCCGTACGAGACAAGGGGCACGGAGGACATTTTTCCAATTCTCCCATTTGGGCTCTTTGATAAGGGGCTTTTTGATAAGGATATAACATTCGCCGACTTCTGGCCCAGATTCGGGGCTAACCTTTTCGACATGTTCGATGAGTCCTCCGGAGCAACTCCTTTTGGCTTGTATGCCTACCAGACCCCTTCTCCAAGGGCATACGACACCTGCATGGAGAAGAAAGGACTCTCCTTGTGGGATTCATCCGGATACTGGAGATGTCTCTTCCCCAACAGTGCAATCCCAGCAGGTGCGCTTGACTTCAAGAGAAATAACTTCCCAGAAAGAATCTTGACCAAGGACGATTTTGAGGAAAGTGCCAAGGGAAAGGATAACAACGGTGTAATTGATTTGGGAATCAAAGGCGTCTTCTTCAAGCATTACAACGAGTACTTGTCATGGAGAAGTAACAGCTTGCGTGAACAGAGAAGCGCATTCGAAAGAGACGTTTTGCAGCCGCAAGTTCCGGCCAAGCAGGTGGACTCATTGAACAAACAGGCCGATTTTTCATCGGACTCATTGTTGGAAGCCCCAAAAGTTGTGGGCACAGAGGTCAAGAGCTTCATGAACAGCGATGACAATGAGGTTGTGCAGAAGGAAGTCAAGACAGAATACTTCAGCGATGGAACGTCCAAGACTCGCAACATCATTCGCAAGAAACCTTTCGGTTCCGACACCTGGGAATCTGTCACCGAAAGCAACGGCGACAACAAGAGCGGGTGGTTCTGGAACAACTAGGTTCCTCCCAGCGAGTACCGGAAGACTCGCATATTGTACATAGTGTTTTAATTCATTGATTGAAAGAGGCGGCGCCATGTGGCATGCGCGCACCCGTGCACCGCGCCTGGGGACTACTCGGCTTCTCCAGTAACACCGCTCCCCATAACCCTCTATATATCCCAGCAGCATGAACCCGCTCAACAAAATCATCTTCCTATCGGCCTTTCTCGCCTTTGGGTTCTTGCTCATCCTCCTCTCCTGCGCCCTATACAATAATTGGCTCCCCCTCTGGGTCATCTTCATCTACTTACTAGCTCCTTTGCCAAACATAATCTCGGCGTCTATAGAAAACAACCGGGACGACTTTTTGACCTTCAGCAATGACAATGGAAACAACCCCACGACTTTGGAGGAGACAGCCAAATTCATCACCGGACTTTTGATCTTGAGTGGAATCCTCTTGCCCATAACCTTCTATCACACCCACTTAATAGAGGGCCGCTCCATGTTGATGAGTATTACAGGCGGTTTGATCGTGTATGTGGATATAAGTCTATTCACGTGGTTTTTCCGAGAGGAGGAGGAAAGCAATGATTTCAATTTCTGAGCTTAGCGTTGACTAGAAGTAGTGGTCTGGAGGTAATATATGGGTTTTTGGGGATCTGGAAAATGACTAGACGAAACAGCCCATCAAATCTCCAGGCTCTACTTTTGATTTTGACTTTGCCATGAATTTGGCTTAAATGACTTGCTTCTGGGAAGCCCAGTCTATTGGTATGTGTTTTTGGCAATCAAATTACTCATTAGAGGTGTTCAACCAATCAGTGCTAGATGCCCGTTACATTCGTTAATACTTGTATGAAAATGCATTCATCGTTAATATGCCTTATTTTATTCCATAACATGTCCATGTGTATTCCATAATAATGTACCATAATACTGTACCATAATACTGTATCGTTGATGAGTATTCCACTAGTTCAACACAACTAATAAAAGAATCAAGATCACCGTAAGCACGATGATTGTAGTCAAGCTGCCATTCTCCTTGACCTTTCGCCTGAAATCAGCAATGCCGTTTGCAGCCCGCCGGAGCCGTACCCCAGACCCATCCACACCTCTCTCCAAGTCATTCAATATGATCATGTGTTCATCGATCTCATTATTGATGTTGAGCCCCATTCGGTACTGGTTCTGGATAGAGCTCGACAATACGTGCAAGTCCTGGTCTTGCTCCAACATCTGTTGCTGGTGTGACGCAAATATCTCCCGGTTAGTCGTGTCTATCGACAGTAGCGTGTTCCTATCCGACTCATGTGTAGCATTCAAGTCGTCACTATCACTGTAGGGCTTGAAAGTTTTCGCAGTGCCCATCAATTCGTTGCGTAGGTTTTCCGTCTCGTCAACCTCTTCCTGGTTGTCCTTGAACCGGACACTTTTCTTGGACTCGGTGCTGCGCGTACGAGTGAACCGGTACTCCTCGATGCTGATATGGGAGTCCAGCTCCATCAGCAGAATGGTGTCGTTGTACGTGTTGATAAGCTCTGTAAGCTTTGTGGTGTTCTCTTTTGTGTCAGCATTGTTTATGTCGTCGAATAGGAAGTTGAGGGCTTTCTTGGTGGTGGAGAGTGAGTCGATAAGCTCCAAATTATCTGCCTTGGAAGGCGTGAGCTTTAGCAAGTTGGTGAGCCTTGTGCGCTCTTCCGTGAGCTCCTTGAGGTGCTCAATCTGGGACGCCACTTTCCTGAGCTGTGCTTCAATCTCTTTCTGGGACGCCATTATATATGTAGGAGGAAAGAGCCTCGGGCCAGCCTGAGATTCTTGTCGCTACGCTCACGTGACGCGATAAGCTGCATGCACTACTGGACACTACTACACTTTCTACTTATACATGAAAGAATTATGTTGTAGGGGGTGAACATGTATTGGGGGTATATAGCGAGTGACTTTACGGCTGAGCGGCTGCAGAATTCGGGTTGGATTTTGTGAGACTGAGTATGGTAAATCTTCGGGTGGCTGTGTTGGGCCTTTCCGCGAAAGATTCACGCTTTACTCTGTTCTATTAGATTAAGCGGCTCTGTATCTAGACGGGTATCAAATGCACATGGGTGAAGTTCTCCTTGATCCGGTTTCGGTTTCTTGACAGTGGTAGAATTTGTAATGTAGGGCAAGAATCAAGGAGTTTTAAAGAAATGAATAGTGAACAAGTCACTGGATTTGCAAATGTGGTAGTGGATCGGCATCTCTGAGGCTTAGTATTCGAGTACAGGTAGTAACCGAGTCGCCGGCTTGTGCTTATCTTTTTGGGCCTGCAAAAGGCCTTAGCGGGAAGACCTTGCAATTATAGGAGTTCATGGGCACCGAATTCAGTAGCTCCTCAGTAAAAGACGCTAGGGTTTCTTCCAAGAGGGAGATTTCGTTGCGTAGCATATCTTGTAGACAATCCAAGACAAGGGTAGCATGTTCGCCAGACTGTTGCATATTGTTTGCCAAGGAGTGGAACGACTTCGAGTCGGGAGGATTTAGCGATGTAGCGTTTGTGTTCACAGACAGAGACTCGTCATCGAAGATCGACTCAATCTCTTGTGTGGACAATTCGTCAAGCAATTTGTCCAACTGATCCAATCCTTTCATATGTGGAACGACGGTGATGTGGTTCACCGCTAGCAATGTACAAGAATGTGTATGGAGGATGAAAAAGCGACTTCAGAAAAAAAAAACTGGCAGTTTGCGTGCAAAGGAGGGAAAGGATTAAATCTATGTTTATTATCCGATCTGCGGACGGGAAACAATAGAGAACACAAAAGGGGTTTGTGCAGTATGAGACAATCCTTGCAAACAATCCTAAACTTAGTCTCGAGTATATGGTCGCTCTTTAAGATGAAAATAGTCGTGAAGCTGTGACGATATAGCGGGAGTCTTGACGACAGCTAAAATCCAAAATCTCGTATTTTATATCAAGATGGGGGCTGATATATGAAGCGCGTCTCGCGAACGCACTCTGTCTGCATGGCGCGTGCACTTGCTTGGTACGCCGCAAATGAGTGATTGGGCGAAGAGACCAGAAAAAAATATGGAGTGAGCGTTGAGAAGCTCGCCTCAGCCGACCCCCCAGCTTGCGCCCCTACCCTTTGCAAACTACACCCCAGTATAGTGAGTTTTAACGAAGACTACTTTTTAGCTCGACTGATTCCCGATTAGGGGTACGATTAGGGGCCCGATTCGTTCCCGATTGGGTTTTTTCCGTCTAGGTTTAAACGGAGAGTGGCTAAGTCACGTGTAAAAGGCTGTTAGGCTATGAATCTCTGGCTGACATTTAGTGTCCCTGATTCGTGCCAGATAATACTGCGCACATTATTAGTCTGTATTGTCTGGTTGTCATGAGACTTTTTGCAAGAATAAAAAGGGGTACGTCACCCCTTCTGGGACAGGCAAGATCCATTCCCGCATAAGGTAAGACACGTGAATTTTGTCTTAAAAAAAATGGCACGAAAAGTTCGGACTTAATGAACGTTTATTTGAGCTATTGTATGCGAGCCGTGCTGGTTTGCGTAGACTGCCGACACACATCGCATTCAATAAACGGTGCGTAGCGAAGGCTTCCTCTAACTTACTTTCACTCCACTAATTTACTACACTAGATAATTCAATACTATCTTCTGCACTATGTCCTGTACCATATTGTGCTATCTTTTGTTATCTTCTGCACTATCTTCCACTAGCTACTTTGCACTATCTAGTTCACTTGGGTATAAATCTTCACCACCCTCACCACTAATTTCACCATTAACTTCACCACTAATTTCAACACTTCAGCAATATACTTTGTACGGCATTTTTTACATGACATAAAGCTGCTAATATTCACACCAGTAGATCCTACCAATTTGAAACCAAGGCGGAAAACAAAAACATATTTTTAGCCATAGCTACAGTGTCTTGGCTGAGACTAGCCGGGTGCAATTGGCGCTGCGCGTACCGCCCCTCTCATGGAAGCGTGCCTTAATATGCGAGAGTCGTATGCATTATAGACTGCGTCACATTAGCGGGTGTAACCAGCTTCTATTCTAGGGTCTACTTATCCCGGGCCGTTAGCTCCCAAGACACATGCTGACCCAAGCCGGAATTAAGCGCCGGTGCTTGTTCTGGAATTCTGGTTTTGTGCAGCACATATTAATTCCGTAATTCCGTAATTCCCTCATGATACAAATTGCACTCTGTATTGCTGCCCTCCAAGTCCCAGCGAGAACAAGCTTTTTTGGCCTTTGTCTTCTGCGGCACGTGGGAGAAACGGCGCGATTCATGTATACCTAAAATGACAATGCCTTTGGGCCTGAGGGTCCATGTAATAAGGCATCACATGCTTGCTTGCTTCAAATTGTCTTTTAGCCCACTTCTGCTTATTGCACTAGTACCATTTGGTATAGACTTGCAACAAATCCAGGTAAACTGGTCGTGTCTTAGCCACAATTAGAGTAATTTGGAAGAACACGGTGAAAAGTAGATAAAATTTAATATCAATGTGTTTGGTATGTTTAAAAGGGTTCGCTTTAATTACTATATGATTTGCTACTGTATAGATTTGTGTTCTGATTTTTGGCGTACTCTAGTAGTTATTGCAACACTGCAAGAATTGCATATTTCCTGTAGAAACTTGCAACATTGAGAGATCTTATAAAGCATGGAATGAGTACCAGTTGAAAAAATATTTCAATATATAACAAATACTGAAACAGCTATACATCTCCAAGAAAGAAACAAGACCAAATACTACAACATATAAGCCCTAATTATATAAACTAATGACTCAGCCCTAGCACTGTGTTCCTGGATCTACCCCCCACAGTCCGCGTGCACTTTCTGGAAACGAAACGTGAAACCGACAAAAACGTGACTATAACCCCTAAAAGATAAGAGGGCCCAAAACAGGTCTTTATTTTCTAAAAACCGATATAGCTTAATTAATTTAAATAACCGCTTTGTAAAGCTACGTGCAGTCTTATCATGAATCAGTCGGCAATGCCGCGGCATTACCGGGGTCATACCCGCACTCTATATAATAGCATCCAAACAACCTATTTCTTTTCTACCCAACAAAATTCTATTGCCACAAGAACTAAAAAATTATATAATTACTGTACTCAAGAACTGCATACAATCCACGATATACTATAATGACCGGATCAAACCCAATCAAAACCGTCTGTGTCTTTTGTGGCTCTTCTTTCGGCAAAGATCCCCTTTACGCTGAAAACGCCGCCGAACTAGGCAAGCAATTGGCCCAGAAACAATGGGGCCTTGTATACGGAGGTGGATCTACAGGATTGATGGGAGCCGTTGCTCGTGGCTGTGCTACCAATGGCGGGTATGTGCACGGAATTATTCCTGAGGCTTTGATCTCCAGAGAGAGAACTTCAGATGAGGATTTCAACAAGAAGTTGAAGGAGGGTATTGACAACCACAGTGGCGCCACGCCACTCCCCGACTCCTCCGAATATGGAAAGACAACCTTGGTCAAGGACATGCATATTAGAAAGAGATTGATGGGCCAAGAGGCTCACGCATTTGTAGCCTTGCCTGGCGGTTACGGCACAATGGAGGAGTTGTTGGAGATGGTCACTTGGCACCAGTTAAACATTCACAATAAGCCAATTGTCATCTTCAACATCGATGGTTTCTTCGACAACTTCTTGAAGTTTGTGGAGGATTCAGTCAAGGCAGAGTTTGTGTCCAAGCAAAACTGGAAGATCATTAAGGTCGCCACCACAGTCGAGGAAGTGTTGAAGGCTGTTGAGGAATACGTTGTTCCTGAGGGTAGATTTGACTTGAAGTGGGAAAACACTTAGGATCATTCAACTGCATGTTGCTATTATTTATCCGAAGATAGGCGGTTGCTAATTTATCCGAACACGGCGTTCGCCTAGTTATTCAGGGAAAGCGATTTTCTGTTACATTCGCTGATTCTCTCGATGAGAAGCGTTTGCTATGATATATTCCAAGAATTTATAAAAAGTAAAGTACAAGAGTTCTTATGTGGGGGGTCTCTATCGTCTTCATTAGTGAGGGTTGTGTTCCTCCTCGTGGTCATCGGAGACATGGAATAAGTCTTCAAACTCGTCGTTAGGAATCTTGACTTCGGAAAGGTAACCAGAACCAACGTCGTACATCATACCCCAAACCTCGATCTCGCCCTTCTTCAATGCCATCAGTGCACTAGGGTGTCTCTTCAAGGCAAGCACGGAAGCGATAACGTTTAACTCGGCCAACTTCTTGGCTCTGGCCTTAGGGTCTTTCTTGTATTCGTCCAAAATGGACATGTTGGCAGCTCTGATGTGTCTAATTGGGTTGAGCCACAAGTCAAGCACTCCTCCAATCCGCTTGTTCGACAACGAGGCCCAAACTCCTCCACAGTCAGTGTGGCCACAGATGATGATCTTGCGGACTTTCAAGACATCAACGGCGAACTGAATGATACCTTGAGAGGAGATGTCGTTGGCATTGACAATGTTGGCAATATTTCTGTGGGTAAAGATCTCACCAGGCAAAGTGGCCAAGCAAGATTCTCCAGCACGGGAGTCAGAACATCCGATCCAAAGCGTGTGAGGCGACTGGCCCTTGCCATTCAAGTCAAAGACCTCGTCGGAGTGGTTGTGGTGAATGGAATCGACAAAGTACTTGTTGTTGGCCAAGAAGTCTTCGATGGTGGATTCTTTGGACAAGGAGAAGGGAGCATTGTTGTGGCCAGCCACGGGTTTCAATGGCTTATGAGAGGCCTTCTCATCGTCCTTAAGAACCAGGGGAAGGTCGGTTTCGTTATCGTGTTGTAACTGATAGTGCATAATGTTCTCTCTGCCCATTCTGAATGAAGACTTATTGAAGTTGCGGAATGAGATGAAGGAGCGGGACGACGTTCGGTTATAAAGGGTTGGAAATGTAGAAGGGGTTCTTTTGCCGAAGTAACGAAGCATCCAAAAGGCGGCGGGATTTTTCACGGCAGTTTCATATATATACGGAATGAAGTGCTGCGCACCTCGCAGCGCCTAAGTTTGGGTCTGGAAATCTGCCACGAATTTGTGCTCGGAGTTTGGCGACAATGGCTTCTTTTCCTCGGGCAGATTTTTTGGAGATCCAAATCTTGGCCATACCATAGGCTCTTCGGAGAGGCTTTTTCTTGAGATCACTACAATTAAAAAGGCCCAAATATGGAGACTTGGGGTGTTTTTGGGTCATCGTGACGACATCTGCCCATCAAGCGAGGGTTAATTACGTCGTTGCAGCTGCATGAGTGTGTGCAGTCGCCATGGAAAAACAATGTGGAAGCACCTTTGACAAATACATGTCGACGTAGGGCGAGACCCTTCGGTTTTGACATGCGTATGCAATGACGTATTTTATTTACATTACGGAAAAACCAACTTTTCAAGGCACTTGACAGCGTTTTTGAGCAGTAGCGAATTACACGTCTTACAATGCGCAGATAGAGAGCGAAAATCCTCGCGCAAAAAGCTGCCGCCTATAATTGCAATAGTCTGTACTGCGCCAGGAATCCAGAGGTCCACCTCCATAGACTGATCGGCGATACTTGACCGAAGAACCCAAAAGTCTGGAGGTGTGGAATTCGCAAAACTCGCTTTGTGATCTGAAACACATTCGGGAAAAAAATATCCGAAAAAAATATTGTATGGCTCGGAGTGCCGGCTTGATTGTGCATTCGCGTACTCTTTTGGGTAGTGACTTTATGAGACAATTTGGCGGCCCTAGGTGAGCGTTGGAAAATATCCACACTCCTCCCACACTTTCCTGGTTGCGGCCCTACAATCGCGGCTTGTATTAGAGAGGCCCAGCCCAACAATTACAATCTAGCAAGATCTTTAGGTGTTATTTCTAGAAGCTTATAAGTGCACATGAATCTGCAAACATTATATATATGGAGCACTACCCAAAACTTATTTTTAGGCTTTTGGCTTTTGGGGCTGCCCACGCTTGGCCGCACAAGCTCTAATCGCTGTTGCCAGGCGGATGTGTAGGTGTCCACAATGTAAAGAAAGCTCCAGCCCGCATTGACACCGGTACCTCCGCCGCACCATAGTAACCATGGACACTTCCAGTTCTGTTCCCGTAGCCTGTGATATACTTTGGAATTTTTGGAATTTTTGGAAATTTAGGAATTTCAGGAATAATCCAGAATTCAGAAAGTATTATAGGGAGCTATAGAATATTTCAGGAAGCTTGAAATCTTTGAAATCTCTGGGACATGAACAGGTATTTCTCCAGTACTGACTTTGTAGTACTATGATGTGCTATACAAGAAAGAGTGGGTCTGAGTGTGGGTGAGTGGGCATCTCCCCAATAATTCTTAACTACTTGGAAACCCAAAAGCTAAAAAACCATGAATCCTATAAAATTTATGAATCCTGTTCCAGTAAACTTTAACCTGATTTCAATAAAACTAAAGAATTAGCGCGGGCTTGACTAATCAAGTGTTTAATTCAAGGTTTATTGGGGTTGGGTGTGCTACACCGCATTCAAGCTTAAGTACCCTCTCACTAGCAACGGCAGTGCGACAGGCCAAAAAAAGCTCTTTTCGCCGTCTCGCGTGCACGTGACCACTCGCATCTCTACTGGCGCGAGAAATTTTGAAAAAAAAATTTTCTAACTCTCTTTTCTCTTCATCATACCAAACATGTCTTCCCGTCCACAAGTTTCCGTCATCTCCGCTAAGGGTGAGAAAACCTCCACCCAGGTGCAATTGCCTGCAGTTTTTTCTGCTCCAGTCAGAGCTGACATTGTCCACTCTGTCTTCACCAGAATCAACAAGAACAAGAGACAAGCTTACGCTGTCTCCAGCAAGGCAGGTCACCAAACCTCCGCTGAGTCCTGGGGTACCGGACGTGCTGTTGCCAGAATCCCAAGAGTTGGTGGTGGTGGTACCCACCGTGCCGGCCAAGGTGCTTTCGGTAATATGTGTAGAGGTGGTCGTATGTTCGCTCCAACCAAGACCTGGAGAAGATGGCACGTCAGAGTCAACCACAACGAGAAGCGTTACGCTACCGCTTCCGCTATTGCTGCCTCTGGTGTGACTTCTTTGGTTTTGGCCAGAGGTCACAGAGTCGAGCAAGTCGAGGAGTTGCCATTGGTTGTTTCCAACGACCTTGAGTCCGTCACCAGGGCTAAGGACGCCGTTGCCGTCTTGAAGGCTGTCGGTGCCAACAAGGATGTCATCAGAGTCATTAAGTCCAAGAAGATCAGAGCTGGTAAGGGTAAGTTGAGAGGTAGAAGATTCACCCAAAGAAAAGGTCCTTTGGTTGTCTACGCCAATGACAACGGTATCTCTAAGGCTTTGAGAAACATCCCAGGTGTCGACACCGCCCACGTCTCTCGTTTGGGTTTGTTGCAATTGGCTCCTGGTGCTCACTTGGGTAGATTCGTCATCTGGACCCAAGCTGCTTTCGAGGCCTTGGACTCTGTCTACGGTTCCGAGACCACCCAATCTGTCAAGGTCAACTACCACTTGCCACGCAACATTGTGTCTAATACTGACGCCCACGCTTTGATTGGCTCTGCTGAGATCCAGGCTGTTGTCACTCCTATCAGAGAGGCTTCTGCCACCAGACCTCGTGTCATGAAGAAGAACCCATTGAAGAACAAGCAAGCTATGTTGAAGTTGAACCCATACGCTAAGATTGCTGAGCAAAAGTAAGCTTTCAATGCCGAGAAGAAGGCTTGGGCTTTCAAGGTGACTTCCCTTGAGACCTTGAGCACATCGTCCATTAAATAGTTCATGGTTACTAATACATGAGAATTTTTTAAATCAAGTAGAATAATAACATCGATGTATGCTCGAAAAAGAAGGTTATATAAAATCAAACGCGAGGCTATCACCGAATATACAGTTCTGCCTATCTCGAAAATAATGTACAAATATTTATTTTTATATTACAATCATAGAGGAAACTCGTTCCCAGAAAATGGTCTATTTCCCTAGAGCACAGGCAAAACGTTCAATTCGAAGTAGTTGGTTGTGGCACTGATAATATTACCCTGGGGACTGTACTCACAGATGGTGTACTGTTTCCATAAGTTGTCACACTTCACCATGGCACATCCAACATGAGTGGTAGACTCCCAGATGAGCTGCGTGAAGTGACCGGTGTACTTTCTGTAACCAGGTTTAGAGAAGTCGTAAAGGCTGATCTCATCGTACCAAGCATCCACAGGAGAGGCACCACCGACGTAACCTGCAGCCAAGTTCTCACCGTATTCTCCAAATGAGTGGATGAGCTCGGGCTTGTCGCAGCTAAAGGAAGAAGCGGCGTAGTTTGCGGCGTATTCGGCCAAGTTTATGTCCCATGAGAGGGGTGGAACACCATGCAAGGCTCTTTTGATGTTGTGTTCGACCAAAATTTCCTCCTCAAAAGAGCTAAGAGGGCTGTCGGTTTCCGATGACGACGTAGAAGTAGTGGATGTAGTGGCTTCCTCGGCAGTTGAGGTGGTGATTGGGGCAGCTGAGGTGGTGGGGGTGGAAGCAGACTCTTCGGCTTCTGCGCTAGAGGTGGGCTCAGCGGTTTGGGAGGCCGGAGGGGCGTTGTTGATAGTCAAAGTAGTATAGTGGGTAGTGGCAACAACGTATTGTGTGGAAGTGACTATGATTGGGGCAGCGTATGTTACGGCCAAAAAAGCGAGAGTAGCAGGAATTGAGAATTTCATTGTGACTGACGATGTGATAATCTTGTGTGGAGAGCAAAAGGAGTGACAGACAAGTTAATGGGAGATAGAAGGAGGGGTACCCGAACCGGAAAGAAGGCTCTTTATGTATTTTTGGAGTGGCTGACTCTAAATTGCTTGTTTATCCCGAAGTAGCTTACTGCTTGCGAGATCGTTCCGAAGTTGCAACAGAGCTGTAAGAGACAGAATGTGTACAGGAATATAATAACCGAAAGCGGGAATGTTCTGTATAGAATACCCGCTTGTGCATTTTTTAAATGCTGGCGAGATCTTTTAGTGCGACTTCTGGCAACATCCAGCATTCACGCTCGTGCAGCCAGCAGGCAGCATTAACTGATGAATGCACTTTCGACGGAATCAAACAAAGGGATCTGCATGGGGTAACTATTATCCCGTAAAAAATTACCCTAATTCCTCGTAAACGCGCTCAAGAGCGAAAGCTTATAAAGTATGTTTTTAATCTTTTCTGTTTGTTTTGATAATAAACTTTCGCGTCATACACGTTCTTGCCTTTGAAGTTCTTGCCTTTGAAGTTCTTGTCTTTGAAGTTCTTGTCCTTGAAATTTCAGTCGTTTTATATTCCGACCATTGAATTATTGTGGTTCCAAATTCCCCTTTCCACATTCCAGTCATTCACATCTCCGAATTCACGCTCTCGTTGCCTGATTTCTGTCATTTTCTGACAGCCTCGGAAACGAGCGCGTTCTGCGCGTTCAGCAGCCACTGGTTTATTATTCGCAACTATAGGCGCATTTTCCGAATATTGACTTTTCGGCAATGATTCAATAATTTTGTTGTGATTACGGAGATATCAAATTCTATTGTATTATGATCTAGACCTTTAAACAAATCAGTGGTTATATTATCGGCTTTATCAGGATCACGCACTGCATGTTAGAGGGGCATTCATGAGGTACCTGTGAGAGCATTGTGCTTGTATCATATAGGGGAAAAAGATTACTCTTTTCAGTAGTCGGACAATGGTTTATTTTCTGTATTAGAAGTAGGGGTAAGAGATCAGGAATCAAGCTACGCGTGTGGAGGAGCATGAGTATGAGCAAATAACTATGAATGATCGCGTACAATGAATCAGTTTTTTTGTTTTGTTTTGTTTTGTTCTGTTTTGTTTTGTATTCGTGAATGCCAGATCAAGCTAGTTATTGTCTCTACCGCTGTTACACATTTGAAACAGCACCAGTATTAGTATTCCTGCCTCTTGCTTTGCCCCTTAGTATTTAACCTTTAATAACCACTCAATATGTGGAGTGCATGCTAGCGCGCATTTTATCTTAGAAGATCATCTTTAGATTGTCACTTTCGAACTAAGGATGGCTCCACTTGTTGTAGCTATAAGCGGCCCCTCTTCATCCGGCAAATCCACGGTCGTCCAAGGCCTACAGCAGGTGCTTCCAAATACTACGGTGGTGCATCTCGACGACTTCTACTTTCCTGATTCGAAGATTCCCGTCGACGAGAAGCTTGGGATCCAGAATTGGGATTGTGCGGCTGCCATTGACTGGGAGAAATTCACGTCGTACATGAAAAGCATAAGGGCTGGGGAAAATGCCACTGCACCTACCCTGCTTGAGATCAAGTCAAATATGTGCCTAACAGAAGCGCAAGTGCAGGAGCTCAGGCCCGCTGCCTCAGTGTTAAGCCAGCACATTGTGTTAGTGGACGGATTCATGCTATTTCACGATACTTCCATAGCGAAATTGTTCGATGTACGGCTTTTTTTCCGGGCCCCATATCATGTCTTGAAGGCTCGCCGTGAAGCTCGGTCTGGGTATAATACTTGTGATGGGTTCTGGAGCGATCCTCCCGGCTACTTCGATGATATAGTGTGGCCAGAGTATATAAGCTCACACGAACATTTGCTTGAAGAAAATGGACTCTCTTCTGATGCCAAGAGCTTGGGCTTGGTGGATATCGACGGTACTCGGGACTTATACGACTTGGTGGAAGACTGCACAAAGGCAATCTTCGCCAGCTTGCCATATTCCCAGTAATTGAAACACGGGGCCATATATTTTCATTTTATTAAAAAAACTACACGACTCATACATTTTCTTTCGACACATGTGGAGCAACATAGCCGGCTCCCCATGCAGGATTGACACTTTTTGACAGCATGCATAACAAATTGGAATAGTATTCCGGCCCGTGTGCACTAGCTGGAAAAAAAAAAAAAACCTACGGATTACGTGTCTGAAAGTGTAAGTTTCAAGAAGCCAGAGTTTCAGAAGCCCTGCTTGAATTTTGTTCGTGCCATTGTCCAAGGTTCACCCGTTGTTCCGGACTGTGTGCAGGACTGCTTATCAGCCCGGTGATCCAGATCATTAGGCGAGACTTCCACGCACTCTATTTTCCACTTCGACCGTTTTATCTGCCAACACCAACCAGACAGTTTGATACATCTGCACTCAGACAAACGACACAGTGTGAAACACTTCTTCAAGGAAACTTTCCAGGACAATCCTTACTATTTGTGACATCCCAGCCAGGCGTCAAGATAATAATTACTGACAATCTATCAGCAATTTTGGCCAACAGTGACTTCTGTCAGTTGAACTGAAGCAGCACCCTCTATACTTATTCAGAGGCCTACCAAGTCGAATATTGCTATAAACTTTCATCGTTTACGTCATTTTAGCATTTAATTCCGTTGAACCTAGAGACAAACCCGCACCATGTTCAAGAGCTTGGCCAAAAAAGCGCTGTTGCTCTCCATTGCGTCCAATGAAGGTGAAAAAGGCGACAAATCCCATCGGCACAATCACGATGCCGTGTTGCAGCAAGTGCATGACTTCGAAATAGCGTTGCAGGCGATGGATCTTTTACTAGACGACCGCAATCCCGAGGGTATGAGGCTTTTAAAGACTGAACATCAGAAGCACGAAAAGCTTTTCAAAGACCCGGCGGCTATTTTCCCCTTGGCGCTTGGAGTCATGGAGTTCATTGAGGCAACATTGGGGTTTGAGACAGAGGTCATGGCCAAAGCCCACAATACCCTTTCCAGCGCTGAGAACGCGTCCTTGGCCCACTCTAAGTATAACCAAAAATATGGGATCGAAACTTCGCATATATACCCGCCAGGGACAGAGTTCCAAGTGACGTATGCAGAGCTGACTCTACTCAATGCATTGGTGATGCTTTTGCAAGAAAACAATACCATGATGGAACAGGCCAAGGCTCTTTTGAAGTTGCGCAAAGCTTACCAGATTTTGGATGCCACATACAAGAAGATCGAAGCATCTGAGCAGCTGTTCAATGCCAATTTAAAACGCTTTAAGAAGGAGGCAGAAAAATCTTGTTCGGTGAGTAGTGTGGATCTCCCTGGGTTTTTGGGTTTGCTGGAAAAGTCTCCATCTTCTTTGTTGCCTGAAGACAAGAAGATCATGAAGAACATGGAGAAGGTATATCAGATGCGAAAAAACAGGATTGAGGGTACCATTACGCGGTCCGTTTCAACAAGCTCGCGATCTTTTGTCAAATCGTCAAATGCTTCCGCGTCCGTTTCGTCCTTATCTACGAATCTCTCCAAGGACCCATTCTCTCAAGGCTCTGTCAATGATGTGATTTCCAAAAGCAGCACCAGCAGAATACCTTCGGGGAAAAGTTCGATGCAGAACGCAATCAAAGTGGCTCAAATTGAGGACTCTGATGATGACGATTTCTCGGATGCTCATGGCTCATTCCAGAGTCCCGATCCAGAAATGAACAATGCATCGACTTGGGACAATCCGTTTGAGGCGAAAACTGGCGAATTTTTGGAGGTGGATTCCATTGTTTCTTCTCTCAATTCTACCAACCAAAGTGACTCACATTTGCATGTTTCAACCATTGAAGAATTTATTCACTCAGGTGTGCAGTTGTGTTACGGAATCTTACAGGTTGTGTTGTCGTTAATTCCACCCACAATCGGAAAGGTTCTATCCATTGTTGGCTTTAAAGGCGACAGAGAAGTGGGCTTGCAAATGCTTTGGAGAACGGCAATTACTGCTAGAAACATTCATGGTGAGTTGGCACTCTTATGTCTTTTGGTCTTTTACGATGGACCTATTCAGTTCATCGATACAGGGTTCCAATTTCCAGGAACAGAGGATCTGGATATCAAAGAGATCATCCAACTCACTGGACGCTCCACAGTGACTGACGCAGAGCTTGCAAAAATCATTGCAAATCCAAATTTGTACAGTCCGCAACTCTTGGCAAAAGCTAGAGAGCTTTTTCCTCACAATGCCTTGTGGGTTCTTCAGGAAGGACGCATGCATGCTGCAAAGGGGAACACTTACAAAGCTTTGGAAGTTATGCAGAACTTTACGGACTCTCAACACACGAAAATTGACATGCAGCAGATTGAGGCCTTGTTGGTATTCGACAGGGGTATGCTCTATGCCTTTACTCACCAATTCGATGAGGCAGCCAGAGACTTTCTCAGAGTTGTTGAAATCAATACTTGGTCGCAAGCCGTGTATATGTTTTTGGCAGGCTCTTGTTACTTGGAGAAATGGAGGATGATCCAGTGTGGTGTACAAAGCGTGGCTACACAAGACAAAAAGAAGTTGCTCAAGCACTATGTTGAGAAGGCAGAGTATTACTTGAAGCAAGCTGTAACATATGTGCCGAATCACGGTGAAAACGCACCTAAGAAAGGCGGGATTGGTGGCTCTAATAAGCAGATGCCGTTCGAAAAGTTCGTCTTGCGTAAAACGAAGCATATCGAAGACCGCAAGCGCTCTCATCCGGACTTGCTGTACATTGAGTGTGTGGGTACATCGTTGATTCTTGAGCTCGTCTACTTTTGGAATGGTTACAATCGTATGCCACAGGATATTTTGCAGAAACTGATTGACATGCTCGATTACTCCATTCTGGACCACGCAAAGGTTCCAGAAACATCTGATGAGTCCATGATCCGCAACTTGTTCCAAAGCATTTGTTTGAGAAGATTAGGACAAGTTGAAGAGGGTAGATTGCGCTTGGAAAAGGAGGTGATTTCGAAGTACATCATTGGTGAAAATCCATTGAGGTTCCATAAGATGAGCTACTCGCCCTACTTATACCCCACGGCACTCCATGAAATGGGACTATTCGAGTGGGATACCTATTACAAGAGGGACGGAGCTAAGGCAATTTCAAAGACATTATCGTGGTTGAGAAAAGCAGAAGTGGTGTCGGATGTGGGAGACTACGAGTTGAGTAACAGGACTAGCATGAGAATCAAGGCAGCCACAGAAAGGCTTGAGCATGTGAGCCAAGGATGTCATAAGTGACGTTATCAAAAGAGAAATTCGAATTAGCCGATATCTTTTATTGAATAAATTTCCACGTGTATATTTAAATGGAGGAGACTACCATCGGCGCACCTCAGCAGTTGCTTAGTTGAAGTAGTTGTTCACCATGAATAGGGCGACATTAAAATGAGTAATGACCGTGAGAAGCCAGGTGAACGCCAAAATAGGGAGAATACCCGTGAGGATCGTCATTTGAAGAACTTTGGCCGGGTTCAGAGCGTTTGGGGAAGTGCGTGCATACAACGAGTGGTTAACAAACGGCAATGAGTTGAACCCGTAGAAAGTCACCACGAAGTAGTGACCTATGGCACCAAAGTAAAGTGTATTTCCCAATAACAACGAGAGAAACGAGTCCTTTCTCGTCAAAAGTGGAAGCATGAAGAACTGTACCAAATATAGCAAGCACCAGATGATGAGGAAACTGTTACTGTGCACATCGAAACAAAATGCCCAGTCAATGTAGTTGATGCTGTAGTTAATGTCTCTCGAAAGAAAAGACTGGAATGTAAATGTGGGGTTGAAGAGCTTGTTGGACACGACCCACAGAATCGTCGCTATTACCACGCCTGAAACATAGAAATCGAAGAACACCATCGTCAATATTAGCTTGAGCACATCGGTGATTTTAGGCAGGTATGTGATTCCCCATGCAATAGCACTGACGGAGAGAAACCCCGTGAGAAGGATCAAGAACGACGGATCGTCTCGGGAATACAGCGACTTGCCGCCATTCTTATATGTGTAGTTGGACCTGTACATTTTGCGGGGGTTGACGATCAAATTGAACACCTCCCAAATGGCCGTTTCAAAGTCCAAGGTGCGTGGCTTGGTGAGCCGCTTGAAGAGCTTTTTGAAGTGGACCCAGGTTGTTGTTGAGGAGCCGATGTTTCTAGCCGGAGTTAAATGATGAGGGCCTGAGCGGAGCGATTCGGAGAAAGAAGCCCCGGAAATGGATCCGGGCGTCGACTGCTCACGTGGGGTGCCACTGGGCCGAGGAAATAAATCCTGGTAAGTGTAGGGGAGATTAGCTCGTTTGCTCATGAGGTGTAGGCCAGAGGTGGAACCTGAGACATATGGTGCGCACGTCCAGAGATGTACGGATTTTTGGGGGGATCTTGGTGGACTACTGGGGACCAGAGAAAACCATTATTAGATATGACGGAATTTTTTGTCATATGTATTATCCAGACGTCGTGAATCGTGAATAGTGTCAGTACTTAAAGAAAAGGTTCCATTGCTTTTGCATCTGTTATTGGGGCGTGCTCTCATGCTCCTCATCTCTGGCGGACATTACGTTTTTGGCGAGCCTCGACACGTTGAATCTCTCGCAACTCTGGTAAATGTCCCCATCTGAACCGGCACCAACACTCGATGCATGCCGTGTTCTAGGGATGCTTATTCCTTGGTACAGAGGACTTTTCGACTGTGCTTCCACTGTAAGACCACTATTCCATAATTCCAGAAGATACTCCTGCACGTAATCTTTAGATACAAGCGACTGATGCAGAGGCCGGATCTCGATGCCCTGGAGCCGTTTTAATGACCCTAGTATCCCCGCATGGCATTCAAGAGATGTACCTCCATTTTTGGTCTTTCCATTTCCATTTTCTTCGCCCCTCTTGTGATTTTGATGCAAGTAGTTCGAGAACCGTAATCGGATTTGGTTCCATTGTGATGAGATTGCTTCGTTCTGTATTCAGACGGAGAAATCGGCCATGCCTATTTTTGCCGGTTCGGAATCTGAGTCCCCAAGAAATGACTTCATGTCTTCGAGCTTCTGCTGTGTTCGTGTGGAACGAAAAGTGTGTGGGTCCATCTTGGGCTTCTCAATGCCATTCATGAAATCAAAAACTGAAGTTATATTCTCGAAGTCCTGGCTAATATTTTGAACATCTTCGTAGCCTTCATATTCTTCACTCGGCTCTAAAAAGGGTAGTTTTGATTCGTCGTGTTTGTCAGCCTCATTTTCTGTATCACTATCGGGTCTTGTTTCTGGTGCTATCGAGGAAATGGAGGTATGATCACCGCCTATTAACTTTCCAGGCTTTCCAGGTTGACTTTCTAGGCTCAGGTCGGCCTTGGCGTTTAAATCGAGCTTGGAGAACGAGTCCAGGTTTGAGTATACATTGGATCTTGTATGTGATTCACGAGAATGAGGAAGGACCTCTCGCAGCTGGCCTCTGGCTATCGTGGTCTGAGATACATATGACAGATTGCTTGGGACATCTTGCACCCTTGAGTAGGTAGACAAATTTGATGTGGGGTGTTTGTGGGACTGGGGTCTTTGTCCAGGTGTCTTTACCTGGTTCATCGTGAAATTGCTCCAGTCGTTTGCTGCTGGATCAACCCGCATGGCAATGTTCTTACTGGAGACCAGTCGCTGGGCGCTTAGAAACCCATGACACAGAACGCCTCTGGAACGAGACCTGGATCGACCCGGTTGTGGGTCATTTCGATTCAGTGATTCCCCTTGTATATGATAGGAGCTTGCTCGTTTCAATGCTATGCGGTCAAGGTGCCTGTGGTCACCAAAATCCATTGGAGTATCAGGATATAGTTTTCTTGGACCAGAGTAGAGTAGAATCCCTTCTTTAATAAGATCAGCCAATCATATTTCTGCGCTCTTATCACACCATCGTGCCGGCCTCAATGCCGTATCTTATCGTGACCTGCACACTTGCACTGATAAGTAGCACCGCGGCGATGCGAGATGCACCTGATCGCCTGATAAACACCAAGATTCCCCTGCATCTGGAACCCTGAACCCCCATGCCAATGAACAATGAATCTTCGGATCTCGTAGTAAGTGAGCAATAAAAATTCAGATTTGGTAATAGATGACCCAGACCCTTCTATGGAGTAAAGAACTTTAGCGTCCCATCTTTAAGTCCGTTCCTCGCACACTCAATCAAAAGCTCCCGACGCTTGGAGACGGAAGCAGCCAAATTGACTATTTCGCTTTTCTTAGCAGTGATCTTTTTGGCGGTTCTCGCAGGGGTCTCTAGAACTTTGATCTCCTCAAAAAGACTGGAGAGGTCTTCTACCGTCTTGTTGAGGTAGTCCTGCATGCCCTCAAATATCTCCGCAAAGTTAGACTTGATCAAGTAGAACGAAAAGGCATATGTCCACATCAAGGCTTTCCTCCCTTTGGACAAGCTCTTTATAGCATCAGAAAGAAACTCAATGTCGTTCCACGAAATGGTGCGCTTATCATTCGCTCTCTGGGCTTTCATATACTGTAGCATGCATCGACGCACCACAGCCAACGTATTCTTATCTCCCTCCATGGACACTTGGTGAATGGCAAATCTCTTGTAGAAGTGCAAGTACCGGCTCAAGGAATTCTGCTTGTCGGATTTCTTTTTCTTCACCTGTTCCACTTCCGTGGGATCAAAACGGTTACATTGCCAGTAGCTGGACTTATGGGCAGCCCAGTCTCCAAGACAAATCCAGCAGAACTCGTTGCCACACTTCCCACACACCATATGATTACATCCTCCGTTCTTTTCAATCACAGCCTGGCAGTCAGGGCAAGATTGAGTATTGGCATCAATCCAATTAACCGTTTCCGAATCATCTTCGCACCGTTTGATCCAGCTTGTAGAGATCCAACATGGACACGGCAAATGGTTTTCGTATTGGCAGTCGAAACAGAACTCATGACTTTGGGCACATGAAACTATAGTCACATTTGCAAGGTCATTACTGGGTTTGGGTGCGGCTTCCCCTGGTACTCCAGATCCCGTGGCCAGCGGACGCACACAAGTTACCTCGCGAGGGTCATCCGTGAGTTCCACTAGCAGTAGACAGTCAACAGCAGGGCACCACTTGAATTTAGCATGCAGCAGGTTAATTGCTGCACGAGCTGCACTTAAGAGGAGTAAGTTATGCAGGAGTGGCTCGTTGCACTCGGTCGAATCTGGGTGTTCTTCCACGTCTTTGAAATGGCTATCGTATTCGTCTTCCGAGCTGGAATCCTCGGAATCTAGATGGTTGTATAACGCCAACCGCGAGAGTTTTTTCCCTGCTTCACCAACGTCTGTGGACTTCTTAACATCGTCTTGGGGAGTTTTCAGGAGGGATTCTTTTTCTGGTTCACTGACCAAAGCATCTATGGAAGAGTACAGGAGCGATAAGTTACATTCCGGCACCATGCATCGAATGAGAAGTCCCCTTGGCAACAGAGCCAAAATGTAGTTGCGGTAGCACGCCGTGCAGAAACGATGGCCACACGAAAGACTGTAGAACTGAACGTTCTCGGGATCACAGCATATGGTACATGTTTCGCCGGCACGAAGCTCAGTCGAGCCGAAAATTCCGGAATCCGAGAGTCCCACTGCATCTCGTAGACGGGGCCAGTCTTCATAGTAGCTGCTTGTGACCTCGTCCACCAGCCACTTCTTGTAGTGCATGATCATTATGAGTTCCTCCAACGAGACCGTGGTGAGGAAGTTCGCCTGGAGCCTTTTCCCAGGAACTATAAAGTGGTCGTAGATGAACCATGATACACTCAAAGGAATACTTTTGCATGGGTTCAAGGCGTTTATGGACTTGACAGAGCGTGGTTTGTCTATAGCATTAGCAGCAGAGTAAAAATCCTTTACTTCGTGATCCTCGACGGGTTCCAGGGATAAAAGCGATTCCTGGTCGGATATAAGGGATACCTCGTCGTCATAGTCGAAAGAGATTTCTGAATCCAGCATTGCATGTATATCTAGGGTGGCGACTATAGAGATGAGATTAGTGGTGGTGTAGTATGCGCACGTTCTCGCTTCTGATTGACGCACCATACTTAACAGAGACACTCCCAGGGACATGCCAATGTTATGTTGATACATAATAAAAATACATTGATTAGACAAAATTTTATAAGAAGTGTTCAGATTCAAATCCGATTTATTGGCTATTAGTTTGTTTTTTTCTGTTTTTTTTATTTTTTTAGTTTTCACTTTTTTGCAATCACTCCTGTCTTTTTCAATACTTCTTGAGCTTAAGATAATACGCTGAATACTAGGAAGAGGCAAAAAAAATAGAAAAAAGCCGAAAAAAGACTAATTACCTAAAGTAAATCCAGTGAATCGTATTCGAATTCCTATGCATCCAAATAAAAGTCTATGTTTCAAGAAACTTAATGGCACGGCGTAAGATGTTCTTCTCTTGAGACACTAGAGCCTGTATCATCGAGCCTCGCAAGGTCTGCGGCGGTTTGTCTGCAGTATACCTTTGCAACCGCATCTTGACCCATTGCAAAAGCACCTGTTTTTCATCTGGAGAAATGGTGGGGTCGAGTAAATAGCGTTGCACCCGTTTCTCCAACTTCCTCTCAGAGGGGCAGTGGTAGAATTTGGCCAAGAAAAACTTGAACGGCATTTGGATCAAGCGCACGAGCGCTAGCGTCTGTACTGTAGGGTGTCCATTATAAAGCACCTTAGGAGAAAGCTGCCACAACTCGGGGTTGTCCTGAGCTTTCTTTTTGGAGAAAAAGGAGTCTGAATCTTCAACCTCTGCTTTCTCTTCGCCACAGCACGACTCGGTACACTCCTCGTCATGGGGTTCCAGGCCCACGAGGTCGTTCACGAGCTCAAAGATGCAGTCGTACCAATCAAGTTTGATGTCCAACTGCTCTTTTTTGCTCTTTTTCTCATTTTTAAGGTGTGAGAACATCTGCACCGACAAAAGACACGAGTCGTTGGGGTTGTCCTCGGAGATGAACCCGTACCTCTGCAATAAGTAAGCGTTGGCTAGGTCCTCGCCATAAGTGTTGAAGAGTTCACCTTCCGTGGGTCTTGTCAAGACTATATCACAGCACTTGGAGCCATCAGAAAGCTCCTTGGCCAATTCCATACGGTCATTACTATCTTGCAAGTTCTTATCTTCTTCCTCGTCTTCACTGAGCGATAATGTGGATACTTCCTCATCGTCGTTATCAGTTTCTGCATCGGAGTTTTCCAGCTCCGAGCCTTTCTCCACGTCTTCAATATCTGCCATGGTAATTTCCTTCATTTCTGGTTCACTCTCCTCACCTTCTTCCCCACTCTCTCCCTCTTCCTCTTCCTCTTCACCTTCACTCTCACCTCCAGTCTCACTTTCTGACAGTTCAATTTCAACCTCTGGGCCCTCTATGAGATGACTAAAATCTTGTTCCTCCTCCTCCTCCTCTTCTTCGCCTTCTTCCTCACCAGAATCTTCTCCCTCTGCTGAGTCGCTTTCCATGTCGGAGTCTTGATGGGAGCAACCAACTTCTCCACATTCTTCACACAAGTCTTCGTCGTCGTCACAGATGAAATGCACGTTTTCTCTATTTTGAATTCCGGAAGCGTTGGCAACAGGCGAGAGGTGGTTGAACAAATCGGCTCCAGGAACTAAGGAAAGGCCCAAGTGCTTGTCTACCATGAAAGCACGTGAGATGACAGCCTGAACACTCTGCCCAAATTTGACCAACTGCTCGCCGATATCTTCAGCAGTGGTTTCTTCTGTAAGCAGAGAAGTGTAAGCCAAAATTTCCGGCTTTTCAACCACATTTTGGGCATAATTGGCAAACGCAACACACTCCATATAGAAACTCACCAACTCCACTACATCTAGCATATTAAGAAGGTCACACTCGGTGTTGAAAAGCGCTTCTTTTTCGCCGGGAGTCCAAAGGCAAATAGGCACACTTTCTTCGTCATGCGAAAACGACGAAAGGTACGAATGCCATGGTGATTTGTCCCCTGCTGACTGCTCATAGATGTATGCCAACACAAGAGAGTGCATGCCGGACTTGAGGTCAATGGAGGGGTTTTGACTCTCGTAGTCCACGACCAAGGAGTAAATGAAGGAATTCTTGGGGGAAAGAATACTTGACTTGGGCACCCGGAGGAGTAGATTGTCTTCTTCCAATCCAGACAAGGCCCCAGGTTTCATGAACACTCCCAATCCGCCCACTTCGGACTCTTGCACCTTCAACACCTCATCATTCCAAAAGGAGTTTTGTTCTAGCCACTTGGAAAGCAGCTTGAGCTCATTGCTGTTAGTAGCAGGCATATTGGCTGGAAATGTATGTCTGGACATTCGTGATGAGCATCGCTGCGTACTGCACATAGACAAACATATCTCACCTATGTCCCACAGTCAAACACCTTCAGTGTCCAGATTCTATTAGGTCCTATTAGAAAATAATCTGAATACTTAAGAGCGTAAAAGAGCTTTTTTTGAGTGGAAGAAAAGTTGTAGGGTTATATGTATACTCTGCATATCTAGACAGAACCAAACGATGCAATTAAATCTGGAAAAAGGATATTGAACAGATTCCAGTTAGATACAGATATAATATAGAGCATAATAGCTCTTTATGTGTCTCCTGGATTTAGTGATGTAGCACCGACATGCGTGTTGAACTCAACGAGTAGGCACTGTAGACAAGAAGAAAGAAGAAGAAAGAAGGCAGAAGAAAATGAACGACAAAATGAGCAAACCAGAAACAGGTCAATAAAATGATACTGAAATAGATGAGATATCAAGGGATCAATAAAGGAAGGTCAGTATGAAGCTTGGGTGGTGTTCGTCGCAGAGACCTCAGTTGCAGCCACCTGCATACAGCCACACGGTTACCCGCAACGTGAGCTCCCAAGTATAAATAGAGTGCGCATCCCAGTACCATTTTTTCCTCCCCAACCATCGGTAGTGGTTATACTACTCTAATTAAGTATAACTTAGCGCCTTCGGGCGCACTATCATAGAGGCCTTAGTGGTATCTTAAGTACACCGCATTAGCGATAGTGTGACCTGGGTACTACGTTCAGCTAAGAGTATACCCCTGACCAATTTAACAGCTTGGGCACAGGATACTTTTCGTTTCGGTTTCTTAGAGTCTTGCATTTTCAAGGTTTTAGAATAGCTCTTCTACTAGTTGCACCTCAGGGTGCCGCAGTGTGTTGAAGATTAAAGCCTGATGCTACATCCATCTACTTGTAAGCTGTAATTTGTAAAAACGTTCACTCTTTTTCTTACCATACTGTCCTTCTCGTTAATCACCACTTTCCCTGTTAAGTTGTCCGAGATGAGGGCCCAGTTTTTCGCACATTTCTGGTCACGTGACCCAAAACGTGACTCTCATGGATCTCAAGAAAAAATTACCTCCAACCCTCCTACACCATAAACCATGGCCCACAGATTATTAGTGAACGTTGTTTTGACCGGGGCAACCGTGTTCGGTCGTGCATTCACCGAAGCATACAAGCAAGCAGCAAAGGCCAGTGCTGTAGCCCAGGCTTCTGGCGCCTCCAAGGCCAAGTCCGTGGGAGGCGTCCCTATTGACGAAGCCTTGAAAATCTTGGACATCGAGCGCTCGGACTTAAACATGGAGGCCATCGATAAGAAATACGAATACTTGTTCGATGTCAACTCGAAGGAGAAGGGTAATTCCTTCTATTTACAGTCCAAGGTATACTATGCCATGGACACATTGAAGAAGGAGCTAGAGTATCTACAGAAGGTCAAGGAGAGTAAAGAAGGAGGCGAGGCATAGGAGGAGTAAGGATATTATTGTATCATTGAGACTGGTGTTCTACCGGAAATCCGTGGGGGCCCAGTGCGTGATGAAGTTCAAGTAAACGGGCCTATCTCTTGGGGAAATTGTATATAACTGGCTCATGGATGAGCACCCATAGTAAATCAGACATGCATAAAGAATAGACAGAGAGTAGGACATAGATAGAGAGTAGAAAGGCAGAGAATTGAGGTAAGGTAGAGAGAGCAGAACATAGACAGAAGGTAACGTTAACAAAGAAGACATAGATCTAGAGGCAGTAGATAAGGAGTAGAGAAGAATATGCAAGGAGGATTGACGACTATTGATATGCAGTACACAATTTTTTTTAAAAAAAAACAAAGACATGTTCCTGCTCGGTTTCTTTGTTCCCTTTATATAGCATACCATCCTATACGAAAGGAAACCGCATGTTAGCCGTTTCATGCCTGCAGTGTTATTATGTCTAGTTGCGAGGTCGCACCGTCGTATAGATAGCGGCACGTGACGCAGAATACACTACGAAAAAATAAGAGTACTAACCAAGCGATTCCTACCACCCCCTTCGCTCGCCACCCTTCTTCATGAGCGCCCAAAATGAGCAGCAGCTTCTAGAAGATGCGTCCACGCTTCTTATGTTTGCCAATGCAGCGGCTCTTCTGCAAACCCCGGGCCCAACACCTCCACAGGGCCCTCCCCAACAACGCCAGAGGTCCCAATCTTCTCCAAACAATATACAGCTGGCCCCAACACACACGCTCAAAACCCCACCTGCTGAAGTCTCTGTGCTTAATAAGCCGCAAACCCTGCTACAGCCTGCTTTGGCCACCTCAAAGCCAAATGAGACCACTCAGGCTCAGTACCCTCCTTATCACAGTTATGACCAGCCACAGGCATTAGTTCTGCCTCCTACGGGGTACGAAAGAAAGGACCTGAAGCCTAGCATCAATGAAAAAGCTGCTATACAAGGCTCTAATATGAACTCTACGCCCATACAAAGTCAGGACCACATACAGAATACTCAGAACCAGATACCGAGTCAGCATCAGATTCAGCATCAGATACCCAACCAGAACCAGAACCAGAACCATCTACAAAATCAGACTCACGCACAGACCCAGAAACAAAACCGAAATCAACACCAGAACCACCACCAGAACCACCACCAAAATCTGCATCCTGGTCTTATCCACAAGCAGTCGCATCGCCAGAGTCATAGCGAGACCCACATGCAAGTTCATGCCGGCCAGCAAATGCCCCTTCACTACAACACAGGCCAATACCTCTCATACAGGCCTCCGCCCCTTGGTCTTGCTCTAGGAAGTACTGCTTCTAGAGATGCAAAGAGCCAGGGTGCTAGTCCTACTTATGAGAAAACACAAGCTCTTCCGCCTATTCCAATGGCAGTAACTGCAGGTGCAGGTGCAGCCCCTTACAAGTTCCCTGCCGACAGGCAAAGACTAGTGCCTTTATCACCAAAACCTCCTAACACTATCGGACCCACTGCACCTGCGAATGTGGCACAAAACCTTAATTTATCTCCACGGTTCTCTGCGTTACCCGTCCAAGGCAGCTTCAGAAACTCACACAAAAAGGCTCATTTTGACGGGACTCAGCTAAAGACCAAAGCATCAAGTTCTCCTGCACTTGCGTTCTCGCGAGGGATCAATGTCGAGTCTGGCCAACGCAGAAACGATAACGCAGTGATTGCTGCTGCTGCTTTGGCTGCTGCTGCTGATAACCCACTTCCTTTGATCTTTAAACAGAGCTCGCCTCCAAATTCTGACTCTGCTCCAAGCTCAATGGATAAGGCCAGCAGTGGTTCAAAGGCCTTTTCAACAGGAAAGCTTATCTCGGAGCAAAACCAGATAAAAACAGAGGACTCAGTAGCTACTGAGCCCGAGGATGATAATAAGACCGAGGATGAATTACCACCTACATCAACGGAGGATCACTTGGTCAGAATTGAAGGAAACCCTAATGCTTTGTTAGCATCTGCTATCCAAACCCAAGAAGCAAAACCTTCCCCAACAAAAGCCGAGGACTCAAAAACGCAAGTTCCTCCGCTCTCAGCTCTTGTCAATGTACAGGCACAGGTTCACGTCCCGGCTCAGGAAGCGGATATCCCTGCGCAAAAGGATGCCGCACAGAAGCACATGGCAATCCCTCCTCTTGAATCTTTTAAAGTGGACCCTGATGCAGGTACTATAGGGTGTATTTGTGGGATTGAGGAGGATGACGGGTTCACCATCCAATGTGATCTGTGTTTCCGCTGGCAACATTGCTCGTGTATGGGATATGTGACCAGCGAAGAGGTGCCTGAAGATGAATACAAGTGTTACTTTTGTGACGAGATGAAGTGGAATAAGTTTGACCCCGAGGTCTGCAGAATAGCCACCATCAAGCGCTTGGATCTCGACAAGTTCAATGAACCCCCACCCGAAAAGGAGCCTGCGCCCAAAAGAAAATCTCTGAGTTCCGGAAATGAAGATAAAAAGCGCAGGAAGTCCGACAAGGATGTCAAGGGTGTTGCAGAGAGACCTAATTCCGAAAAAAGAAAGTCTTCGAGTGCTGCATCTCCCAATATGAATTCAGTTGCTACTTTTGAGGTGATCAACAAGAATAATCCGCTTCTCGAAGGAGGTGTGACTGCGGAAGCTTATCAGAACGTCTACTATAGACTTGGTGATTATGACTACAAAACACCTGAGGTCAAGAAGGCATTGTATGCTTTGGGCGAGACGATGGAAATGAACCCCACCAAACACGTGGAGTGCATGTCAGCAGCTCAGCTCAAACAAGTCAAGTTCAGCAAAGTCATTCTTCCAAACAACTTGAAGTACTTGCAGGACCGCAACGAGCTCCAAAAGAACAAGGGTTACAACAAGACGTCTCTTAGGGTCAAGGCATACAGCGAGAACCCCAAGCAAAAGTTTGTTGGAGTGTCTAAAATGGGACTTTTCATCACTGACAGCACTGTTCAAACTGGCAGTGAGGTGGAAATTCCTTCGGGAACCAGTGTGATTGAATACTTGGGTGAAGTTGATATGTGGGAGCAACACATGTCGAACAAAGTGAACCAATTTTCGGCTTGGGGAACCGTCAAGCCAAAGGTGGCTAAAGTGGATATACCAATTGGTGAAAACGGGGCTTTTTCCATTGTTTTGGACGCCAGATTTGTGGGTAACGAAGCCAGGTTTATTCGCAAGTCATGTCCATCCACGGCTAATTGCATAATCAAACCCATCTACGCTCCCCACCTCAAGAAATTCAAATTTCATGTGGTGACCACCAAACCCATCGTTCTCAAAAACCCTATCCTGGACGAGGAGCTCCGCATCTCGTGGGAATGGGACGAGCATCACCCAATCCGGAAGATGCTTAAGGTCAACAGTGACGGAGAGTACGAAGAAGGTCAGAAGTTCGAGGAGTTTAGTGAAGAGGATCGGGCCACGCTTGTTTCTTGCGTGGATACTATTTTGAACTTCGTGGAGTGTGCTTGCAATACCAGTACGCTCAACCACCAATGCTCGATCTTTAAAGTCAAGAAGGCCACTTCCTATCTCCTCAGGTCCACAAGAAAGTTGTCCAGTCTCACCAACAACTCGGCAAGTAAATCAAGAGAGGAGCTAGTGTTGCCCAAAAAGATCAAGCAGTATGTTTCCTGGAAGGAGAGATTAATAGAGAGAGATAATGTGCTCCAGGCATCGTTGCTTACTACAGACACTGAAGAGGTCAAACATCCTGTCGAGAAAGAAGTGTCCAAGAACAGTGAAGAAAAGGAGAGCCGGAACAGCTCCGAAGTTCTGGATAAGCCTCAAATACCACTCAGAAAGCAACTTCTTGCCCGGACTCAAGCACCTCTACACAAGTACGAGATCACAGAAGAAGTGACGGTTGAATTGAATGTGGCCCGTTCGCCCACCAATTCTATACAAAAGTCTGTGGCCATTCCACTTACCAACAAGATCTTGAAGAGCATCAAGGAAAGGATCAACGATGCCTTCGAGCCCTTGGAAAAGCCTGCAGGAAGAGCTACCAATGTTCCAACGGAAGCACCAGCAGCGGTGGCCAAAGAGATCAAAACAGAGTCTCCAGTAGCGGCGGTGGCACCACATATTGATGATGAGGCACCCAAGCCACTCGCGAAGAAGAAGCTTTCTTTCGCCGACTACAAGAAAAAAATGAAGTAGAAGGACTGGGGTCTCACTACAAACAGAATCACCCATAATACATTAATATGAACCCTTTAATTAATCCCTGGTAGTAAAGTCACTCGAGGTAATATTAGACTTTTGGCACATTTGCTGGAAAATACTGTTCTTGGAGTTGAACAAATTCCAGGGGGTATCGAACTCCTGGATGACTCCCTTGTCCAACACAAGAACTCGGTCGTAGTTGAGAATTGTCTTCAAACGGTGCGCAATACACAAGATCGTGCGGTCAGCAAATTCCCGGCGAATGGTGTTCTGGATCTTGTTGTCTGTTTCGTAATCCACCGAGGATGTGGCTTCATCCAAAATCAAGATCTTGGAGCCTCTCACAAGAGCCCTGGCGAACGAAATGAGTTGTCTTTCTCCAAGAGAGAAATTGGAACCTTCGTCGTCGACTTCTCTGAGCAAATGGAACTTGTGGAGGTTTTCACTCTTTAGAGTTTGTTCTTTAACCATTGCAATCTTGCTCTCCTCGATCAAGCCTGCTCTAAGTAAAGAATCCCACAAAGTGTCTTCGGAGCAATCGTCGAAAGGATCCAAGTTCTTCTTGATGGTACCTCTGAACAAGACAGGATCCTGGGGAATGATGGAAAGTTTGGATCTCAAGTTGTTGAGACCAAGCGTGGAGATATCGATGCCGTCAATCTCGATTTTTCCCGAGTTTAACTCCGAGAGTCTGAACAAAGCTGCCATGATGGACGACTTTCCTGCTCCAGTTCTTCCACAAACACCAATCTTCTCGGAAGGTTTGACGTCCATGTTCAAGTTCTTGAGCACCAAAGGCAAGCCTGGTCTGTAGGCCAACGAAGCGTTTTCGAAACGAATTGCACCCTGGCTTGGCCAGCTTGGGTCTGGAGTAGTCTCGGAAATGATGTAAGAAGCTTCCTCTGGCAAGTCAAATGCATACTCGCAGATTCTCTCCACAGAGTTCATTTCGTTTTCCACCTGGGTGTACATTCTCACCAACATGGACAACTGTCCTGCAATCTGCAAGACGTACGACAACAACAAACCCACGGATGCGGCACTAATGCTGAAAACTCTGAACACACATAAGAAACAGACGATAATTGCAAACATGGTGGCCACGATATCCAAGTGAATGGCTAACCACCGCTGGTTAGCAATGGTGATGTAGTAGCTTTCATTCATGCGGTCAATGTAGGAACAGTTCTTGTTAGAGAACATCTTTTCCTTTTTGTATGCCTTGATGGTATCCATACCGTTCAAGATTTCACTGAAATTATTGTACACGAGAGATCTTTGAGTAGCCTCTAACCGCTTCACTTCTCTCGCTGATGCTTGGTAAAAATTAGAAATAGCCACGAAAATGGCCACGATTCCTGGCACGGCAATCGCAAACCATGGGAGGTAGATGATACAAAGCACAATGACTCCGATGATGTTGGCCAAGAAGAAAAAGAGCATTCTGATCTCATTTCCAATCTCGTTATCCAAGGTGTCAGTGTCCTTTGTGAATCTGTTAAGGATTCTTCCCATTGGTGTGGTGTCCATGTATGACATTGGAACATGTAAAATCTTGTGAACTGCTTTGACATTCAACACAGTAGAGGCCTCATTCGTCATGTAAGCAATGGAAATAAACTCTGCCGTCAAGAAAACGAACGAAAGCACACAGAACATGACGTAAAGACCAATGTAGAAACCATTGCTTCTGTCTGGGAACTTGTACTCGGTCCAGAAGGACAACCAAGTGTTCGTAAACAACTGGAGGAAAGTAGCCAAGATGGTAAGAAACAAGAAAACTGGGACGATCGAGTAGTGCTTGAAGATTCCCGATCCGTATTTCACGTAGTTCTTGTAGACCTTGAAAGAAATCTGGTTCTCGGCACGAGTCTCATCCATAATCAATTTTCCGTCCTTGTCCTTGTTGGTATCATAATCATAACGAGCAGCCTCTTCGTCCACGACTGTTGATTGACGAGTGACTTGTCTGGCGATGAACTCCTTATCTGCCAAAGATGTTGCTCCTTCTTCCTCCAAAACATCTTCGACGATTTCCTCATCATCCGACTCATCCTTTTCATCAGAATTGAACTCCATTAAGTGCTGGAATGCAGGGATATCGCGCTTGAGCTCCTCGAAAGTGCCCACAGAAATCGTTCCATCTCCATTCAAGAAGATGATACGATCAACAGAGCTAATCAAAGATAACTGATGAGTAGCAAGGATTCTGGTTTTTTCTTTCAAAAGACCCTGCATACAGTTCTGCATAATGTGCTTTCCAACTCTGGCATCAACAGCACTCAACACGTCATCCAACAACACAATGTCCTTGTCAGCGTACACGGCTCTTGCCAAATTGATACGGGCCTTTTGACCCCCCGATAACGTGATACCACGTTCACCAATTTCAGTAGCATCACCTGCTGGCAAGATTTCCAAATCACTTTCAAGAGAACATGCGTAAATCACTTCCTTGTACTTTTCTTCGTTGAACTCAGTGCCGAACATGATATTCTCCTTCACAGTGGTGTTTTGAATCCAAGGCACTCCACACAATAACAAAGACCCAAGGATACCAATGTCACCATTGATTCTGGACATAAAACCAGCAATTGCGTTCAAAAGGGACGTTTTTCCAGATCCAATGACACCTGTGATAGCAACGAACTCACCCTTTTTGATTTCCAAATTGATGTTTCTCAACAGTTCAAAAATAGTGGCTTCAAGAGATGTAGAATTGCTTGAAAGAGAGTCATCATTATCGAAATGGCTCTTCTCCGATGCCTTAGAAGAGTTCTTCTCGTAAACTTTCTCAATGTCTCCAGAAGAAGTATTGGCGGTTTGCTTTTCCTTGGAATCATTTGTTTCTGTATCGCTGCCCTCAGATTCGAAGGTCTCCCATTTGAATTCACCATTGTCGATTTTGATAACCAAATCCTTTGACTCCATGTATTCCCTCATTTCTGGGCTTGCTTCAGTATCCACAGACTTGGGGTCAACTTCATCCGAAGCCAAGAAAGCGCAAATTCTGGTAACACCAACAATAGCATCAGAACCAGAACTCAAGGCCAATGGAAGCATGAAGACTTGCTGGGACAACGAGTTGAACAAGGAGATGGATGCGAAAATACCAGCAGGGTCATCAGTAGACTTTCTCTTTGCATATAACACCAAAAATGAGGCCAAGGATGCAATAATCGTCAAGTTTGTAGCCACAGAAGTGATAATATTTCTTCCCATCTGCAATTGGTATAAGATGCGCATTTCACTTTTCCGACTCTCGCTAATACGGTCACTATAAGGAGCTTCCCAGGAGTAGTATTTTATCATCTTTAAGTTGCTCAACACTTCCTTCATGTAATCAACTCTTCTGTCAGTAAAGACAGTTGCGTTTTTTCTATATTGAAAAAGTTTCCCCATAGAGACGGTAATGATTCCAAGGAATACAAATATCACACCTACACCCACCATGGCAGGGGCACCGATGTTGTTGCATAAGATTCCAATGGAAATAGCAATGGGCACCGGGAAACTGAAAATGTAGGGCTGGAAACCCAAGGCAAAATCGATTCTGGCCAAATCTGTTCCCATCATAGACGTGATTCTAGAAGCTGGGTATTCGTGCTTGGAGGCACCATTAAGTTTAAACGACTTGTCCAACAATGCTTTGGTCAAAACAGCCTTTGCTTGCGCACCAGTCAACATGGAGTTCTGAAAGGTGTGATTTATTAGAAGGCCCAGGACAAGAACCATGAAAGAACAGCCAAGAGCATAGCCGATACCCTTACCCATACCAGGATCTAGACCCAAGGCTTTCATCTCAACAAAGAGAATCAATTTTCTCGTAAGCAAAGGGGTGGTAGAAAATCCCACGTTGGCAAGAATCAAGTACCAGATTGCAAGCAGATACTGGACACGGAAGGTGTAAGCTAGGGCAAACAAAATCACCGATTTCGAGGCTTTGAAGTCCTCCAAGTCAACCTCACGGTCCACAAACGAAGATTCTGGGGTCTCGCCTCGGGCCTTGATCTTTTGTTGGATATGCTTCTCTTTAGCTGCGAGCAACCTGCGGTCAAAAGCCTCCTGGAAAGTTCGTGTCATTGTCTCCACCTTGATATCATCGTTCAACTTGTAGACATCAGCAGGCGTCAAGGTCCGCTTGTAGCCCACTTGCATGATGGGATGGAGCCACCAGAAAAAGAGGAAAGAGAGCGGATTCGTCCGCTTGGGGTACTCCTTGCGCTCATCTTCAGTGGGAACCGGCGGCACTTTTTTGGATAGAAACGGCGTAAGGAGCCGGCGCTGGAGGCGGTTGTCCGACATTAGTGCAATATGAAGAGGGCAAACTTTAGATGGGCAGAGACGGACGTATTTATTCATGCCGCGCAGATATCGGAGATGACTGGATTAAGCAGTCCTAGGCATGGAGCCGCGTGAACTTCCTTGAGGGCTGTGCTCTGCATGTGTGATGTGTCAGCTATCTGGGGTAAAGGATTGATGGGCAACTAAAACGGAAACAGTTTCAGAGATTTCAGGTTCAGAGTTGTTTCATGTTCCGCATCGCATATGGTTGCTTTTACGTATATCTACATGTATACTTGGATATACTACGAGACTGATGTCGACGTATTGTGAGAGATATAGAGATAGAATTGAGACAGAATGAGACAGAAAGTGACAGACATTGTGGTGGTGAGAGAGATGCATTGGAATTATTATAAAGACACGTAGTACATATAGAGCTTGACAATTAGACAAGAACGTATATCCAGGCTATTTTCTGGAAAATAGATTAGGGTATTTCAGAAATACGAGTCAGAACGGCTGGCCAGAAACGGCGTAAGTCTGGTGGCGAGGTGTTCGTATATTCTAGACCACCGCTTGTCTTGCTGCATGGACCCGTATAGAGTATATCACGGAATGCACTGGGGGTTTACTCCGCTCGAATGTGCGGCCCGGAACGGCAAAAAAGGCTCCGAGAATCCGGGTCTTTGTGCTTACATCTTCAATCCTACATACATGGACTTTCTGAAACCCCCAAAAAAACCTCATCATCATGTTTCCATATTTAGTATTACTCTTTACTTCCCCTGATAAGCAGTGCCGCACGGGCGTATGGCACGGAACTGCCGTCTCTCGGTCAAAAATAGACCCGCGCGGAAGTCATCTATTCCGTGCCGTTTTGCTGCTGTCAGAACGCAGTGCGCTTAAATGTTGGGTCTTGTTATCTTACAAGGCAGTGATTGGCAGATCTCCGCCACCCTGATTTAGATCTTGCTTATTTTAGGGAAACTCTTAACCCCATCCGGCTATGCTTCAGTCAATAGATTATTTGAGTGAATGGTATTGATCTGATGGATTAGATACGACTAGATCTATATAGTCCATGTATTATGACCAGATTTGAGATTTGGATGAAGTCTGGTCTGATAACAGATTTGATAAAGATATATGTTTACTTTAAATTATTGCTTACTTTAAATTATTGCTTACTTTAAATTATTGTTTATTTTTTGAATTTAGTTGCTTATTTTCAAAGTCAATGCCTATTTTCAAATTCTACTGGGATTAATTGTGAGTCACCTTAATTAAGGTCAGGTGGAAGTCTTGTCAGGTGGCTGTCATTTGGGTCAGCAGTTCAAAGGTCCGCTTAAGTAATCCTCGAAAGTAAACACCCCCAAAAAACCCGTGCACCCTCGAGATTTCGTTGGTTCGACCCAGTGCGAGAAAATAACCCTAGCCATAACATGCAAAGCCTGGTTAGAACGCCAACATAGGCGGAGAAACCTTAGATCCATTGCTACATGCACGCCGGCGCGAGCAGTGCTATTGTTGATGAGCGCGGTTTGTTGGTATTGCCGCGATGTGCGCACGTTAGCAGAGCTATTGTATGGTGAGGTGGCTAATCACAGCTCGAGACGACTACCCAATGCAACGTAATGCACACCATAAGCTACTTCAAAGGTATTCCCCAGAAAACGGGCAATTGTTGACCTGTACACAGCATAACAAGGTGCTGCGGCGAATGTGCGTGGTTAAGAATGGAGCCAACAAAAAAACGCCTTATGGGCCCGCCCTCAGCCTGGCCTTGTGTTTTGGTTGTTTTGGTGGAATGGATGGGAAGGCTTAAATTGAGTCTTCTGCCTAACAGTGCCTACGAATAAATCGCATCGCGACACGTTCCATTGGAACGCACTATCTGTCGGCGTAGGCCCCAGCCCGCGAAAACAGGGCCGTTTTCATGGCACTTGAGATCTGGACTCATGCCAGATTTGGCCACTACAAAAACACCTGAAACCTTTTTGAAACATGTAAGAGTGATATGGGAATACTTTAAAATGTGAAACCATCATGAAACAAGAAAAAAAATAAGAACTTCCTCCCCACTGACCGCCCCATTACATTTGCCCGATCCCACGGCCGACCTTGTTGTAGTACCGTAAATAGCAGACCGCGTGCCACTGCGCAGAAGTTCGCGTTCTGGTGTTTTTTTTCGTGCGGTTTTTTTTTTCTGATCTCTATTACGAATTTTCGATCCACCAAAACTTCGATCTATTCTAACAAAGACCAAACAACTTTACTTCTTCATTTGGTCTTTGTGAGCTCAGCTTTAAGTCACAGGCCTGATCACCCATAACAATCTTCGGCTCCACTTACTTACCCCATACACTCAGCCTTGTTTACCTTTCCCTTCTGACACCAACTGAAATAGCCAACACTTGTGGTCTCCTTTATTGAACCGACCAAAAAATATCCGACTTTCGCTTGCAATATTCCCTCGCTCGTTATAACTTTCCCAAAATAGTGCTCTAGGATGCATTTTCCCACGAGGTCCCTCCAGATTAGGGATGCCTCGCCGGCAAACTCCCGCTCGTCAGCCTCCAGCTCCAACCCCTGCTCTGGAAAGCACAAGAATGATGCTGCTTGCGAAAAGCCCGCCAACAGTAACTCACTTGAGATCGGTCTAGGTGTGGCCATCCCCGTGGTCATAATCATGTTGATCTTGGGTGTGTTCTTATTCCGCAACTATAGGAAGGAGAAGAAGGAGTCCTTGGAGCACGATCCTGACTTTGACGAGACGGGGGATGCCACGGCTCTCCCCGATTTCCCTGCTTTCAACAAAGAGGGCACTTTCGACAAGAAGGGTTCTAGTGTTCGTATGGCCGTCAACCCAGGATATCCGCTCATGAACTTGCCCAACCTTTCGCACGCCGACTCTCGCTCCTTGGTCAGCTCCAAGTTCAAGGACTCCACCGAGAGCTCGCAGAGAAAAATGTACCCCGATGCATTTGTCTTACCGCATCAGAACCAAATGGGCTCAAAGGCCTCTCTTGACGAGTTCGCCAAGAACTCCGAATTCTCTAGGTCTTATCCTAGAGACCTGGATCAGTTGTCATCTCATAATGCTGGATTCCAAAGTGAGCGCTCTTCTCCACAGAAGTCTGGCTTGAGAAAAGAAAACACCAACTCTAGCCCTTTGAAAAAGTCAACTCCTGCTGACTACACGAACTTGCCCAACACTTCCTCTTCTCTGTTCAACACTGCATTCGGCGGCACGGATGTCTCTTCAGATGAAAAGCTCCACCGCACCAATTTCGACGTCGAGTATGAGAACGAACTGGATCTTGCGATCAACTCGACCTTGCCAAGCTCAAACATGACTGCTCGGAATGCCTTTGATACAGACTCGGAGCTAGAGAGCGTCGAGGATGACGAGTCTGTTGAAACGCAAAAGGACCTCGCCAGGGCTGAGGATGAGATCAAGCAGAGTATCATTAATAGTCTGGGTGAAAATACGCTTGTCAACCCAGGCCACCTGAGCAAGCCTGAAATGCGGAATGGCCCCGGGCTCGTTCATTCTGAAAGAAGAACTGATGTTCGTTTAGACAGAGTCAACGATGGTTTCAGCGACGATGGTGAGGAAGAAGATGACGATGCGGACACAATTAACTCCAAAACTCTAGCCGGTTATGATGTTCTGTCTCCGTTTGAGGACAAACGCGAGGTCAATGAAACGCTCCACGTGAAGCAGGTAAAAGAGCCTCGTATATCACAATTCGACATGTTAAAAAATGTCAGTGACGACGAGGGGGAAGAAAAGGAGAAGTTGATCGACGAGCAAAGAGAAGAGTTGGCCAGAATAAAATCCGTTTACAAAGTGTACTTTGACCGGACTAATTCGGTTGCCTCAGAACGAAGAACGGACTCCAACGGAGGTCATCAGTTCCAGGCTGACACCACGCAACCCGTGCCTACCATTGACATTGATAACCTTCGCATCAACTCTGACTTGAAAGGAGACACCAAATACGATAAAAGGCATACCACGGCGTCGTCAATATATGAGGACTTCAACGTTGCAAATGATGAGAGCTTCTCTGGCTATCAACGCTCCAAATTGAGCGGACAACCCAATGGGACACTCACATACCACCAGTTCCAACAGCAACAGGGACAATCGCAGTATTCCCAGCAACAACATCGTCCTCAACATCAGCAGCAATACCAGCAATACCCCCAACACCAGCAAGGATCCAATGACGGATACTTCCCACAATTCAACGAGAACGGCGAGCCAGTTGAGCCCGTAAGTCCACAGGACATGGTTCCTCTCAAATCATTACCTCATGCGTCGGACATCCGGAATTCCACCATAGAGACATTTACAGACTACCAGCCGAGAGTGAAAATCACATCGCCGGGAATCAAGCCCAGTGCGCATTTTGATGATTCTTTGAATTCCCCCCAAATATCACAAAACTCTTTTGGCTCTTACAACGGGGGCTCTCAGCAAGAGTTGCCACCAGTCATAAATAATGTCCATGGAAGCAGGCCTACGCCATCTGCGTCGCAGCTTTCAAGAACGTCGGTTGTCATGTTGAATCCAGTGGATGAGATCACGTCCCTGAGGAAATTCAAGCCAGCAGGGTCATTACCCTCCGGCTTTGGCAATGCAGGCTACAACAACGAGAAATTTTCCACGGAGGACGACTTGATTCCAGGTAATAGGAAGAGTGCAGTTCGGAGAATGATGAACACGAACTTTTAGAGAAGGACGAGGTTAATACGAAGTATCTAATACAGGGAAACCACTATGAAATCCGATAAATGTAGTGCCTATATAATTATGCTAAACCTCACAACTCCGCCAAATTACTAGTGTTTAAGCGAATGGTGTAACAATTCCATTCCAAGTCCACCAAGCCAAACTAAAGTGAGCTCCACCAAAGGAGCTCTAAAAAAGCTCCAAAAAGCTCCCCCACCTCTTTATGCCAAGTCGTAGTCGTCGATTTTGTTCTTGTACTTGAGAACATTTCTCTTGATCTTAGAGGAGTCCACCCACGTCAAGTAGTCCTCCAAGTTTCTCGTGACCAAGTATGCGGGATCCGTGATGATATTAGGCCCCACACGCACGTTTCCACCTTCAATGAAAGTGTTGGCATCGGAAATCTTCTCTGCCATGTTCAAGCGGCACATCACCACTCCAATACGCCGTCTACAGAAGGCACTGACGGTGACTTTGTTCTCTAAGTCGGAGATCTTGGACTTGGTGGCCAAAATGCCCATGTTGTATAGTTTGTCGAGAAGCAACTGCTCGTGTTTGATACGGAACGGATCCGTGGGCTGTAGTAACGACAAGTTGTGTGCTATTTTACGGATCTCTCCGCAGATCCGGTTGTACTTGTGGTAGTCTTCTCTGTTCTGGATGTGGAACTTGCCCATGATCTGGGTGTCTCTGTGGTTGTTGTCCTGCTTCCAATTGAGGAAGTTGACCTTTTTGAGCAACTTCTGCTCGTGATGCTTGAGTTTTCTGACCATGGTGGCGGATGAGTGTAGAGGTTGAGTAGGTCTGTAGAGGTGAGTATAGTGATTTTTCACTACGGGCCACGCGTATGTGCAGGTTGCCGAGATGAGATGAGTAGACCATGATGTATCTGATTAGATGTAAAAAGGGGAAAAGTTGAGATTTTTGTTGTTCATGTTGTTTATATCTGAATAAATAGAAGCTTGGGTTTGACACTCCTGGTTTTTTTTTTTGAAAAAAATAAAGTCCCGTGCTTCTGCTCTACGACTCGCTCTCTGTCACTGGCAGAGGGTGCAAACTGTAGCAGCCCCAGACACTCAGTGATAACAGGGAACGCTAAGAAAAGAAATTTTTAGTTCTAGATTTGGAATTTGCCAAGCTGGTTTAGTGCAAAAACAGTTAAATTTATATGTAGAATTGTATGGGTGAACTGTTGTATATTCAGAGTCTACGCAACCACTATGCTCCACTTACCTTTATTAGTATGTGAGAGTAGCTCTAGAATGGCCACGGCTTGGTTTATATAAATCACGATTTTAAACAGGAAATTTTTGAAGTACTGATTTATAACGCCCATGCGGAAATTATTAAAAAAAAGATAGCTACTATTTATATTTTGTATTCTTGTGGTTCCAACTGGGTGAGTGCTGATTTGGGACCATGAGTGTTGATATGGAGCAATCTGTGAATCACCACTATTATTAACACAACCTTCATATCCTAACCTATATATCACAATATATAAATAAAAAATAGTAGAAAAAGCCATTAAAAATCTAAGACCCTTTTGAATACTCTAAAATGGTGTTTCTTATTTTACTACGGTTCACCTGGGAGGTACGGATGTTTCGCTACACAAAATTTTCAAGTCTCACTAACTTTTACGCTGGACACCATGTTTAGGATACCATCCTTAAGCGCCACAAGGGCGTTCTCCTCCACTGCTTTCCGCAGCTCATTCATAGGGAGGTCTCCCGTTAGATTGGTGCCGGATGTCACATGCTACACAGAACAGATTCCCTTCGAGTTCTGCAAAACCTTCTCCAAGGGTAAGGAGACTTTCTCCTTGGACAAACAGATTGTGGTCAAGGGCCCCAAAGGCATATTGAAGATCCAGGTTCCCAGCTTTGTCAGAGTGAAAACAACTGAAGAAAACCAGGTTTTGGTGACGGTGAAAAACCCCAAAAACAAGATCCAGAGAGCCATGTGGGGCACGTCCCGAGCATTGTTGCAGAACCACGTGATCGGAACCACCGAGGGCCACTTGGCCATCGTCAAGTTCGTGGGTACCGGTTACAGAGTCTCCATTGAAGAGAAGGATGATGGTACATGGATAGCATTGAAAATCGGGTACCCCTTCACGCCGAAGTTGAAGGTTCCCGAGGGATTGACCGTGAGCTCACCAAATCCAGCACGGTTGTTGATTGAGGGCATGAACAAGCAGCAAGTCAGGTTGTTTGCTGCTCGTGTCAGGGAGTTCCGCAAACCTGAACCATACAAGGGTAAGGGAATATTTGTGGACGACGAGACCATCAAGTTGAAGCAAAAGAAGATCAAGTAGTGTAAATAGACGAAACAAACAGAAAGAATTCTAGACAGTATATGCTATGATAGTAACATACTATGAGAGAATAGTAACATAATTATATAACACGACAGAATAAGAACATGATTGTATGACATGACTGAAATGACCATGAAGCGATACTATGGCATGATGATATCGTACATTCATAATACTAAGAACTCGTACTACTAAAACTCGTACTAGTCATACTACTAAAACTCGTATTATCAAAAACTCGACTACGAAAACTCGTCATACTAAAACTCGTAATATCAAAAACTCGTAATACCAATTTTTAATATTTATTCCATGATAATATATGATTCAACAACAGATAGTCTCTAGCAGATCTAGGATGCGTGCGCGCCCCAACCCTCTAGGCGAAAAAATTAACCAACCTCAAGCTGCCTCACCGTACCATCATCTCCCACACATGTTGTCCCTTATCAGGCAAGCCCTGATATTCCGGCCGGCTGCTCTGGCTCTGGCAATGGTGATGTCCTCTCGTGGCGCTGCCCGCATCACATCCATCCACGCCATTCCCTCCGTATACACCAATGATCCCCCCATCAACCACAGTCTAGCATTATCCAACCAGAGAAAGTGTCTATTATCCAGACCTGGGTTGCTTGGAATCAAGCGGGACATGATTTCATGGTTCACCGAAAGCGGCGTGCAAATGGCTGCCACCATTGTGGAAATCGACTCGTGTGAGGTCATTAGCACGGTGTCTTCCCAGGAACACGGCTTTTCTTCCGTGAAGGTGGGCCAAATCGATAAGTTGAAGAATGTGACACGCCACCACTTGAAGCTTTGCGAGGAAGCAGGAGTTTCTCCAAAGGCCGACTTCGGAGACTTCCGTGTCAGAACTGATGACGGCCTCATTGCTCCAGGCACTGAGTTGACTGCAGACTACTTCGCCCAAGGCCAACTTGTAGACGTCAAAGGCGTTTCCAAAGGAAAGGGTTTTGCTGGTGTAATGAAGAGACATGGTTTCAAGGGTTTGAGAGCTACACACGGTGTGTCCGTTTCCCATAGATCTGCTGGTTCCATGGGTGCTACGCAAGATCCCGGAAGAGTGTTGCCAGGTAAGAAGATGGCGGGCCGTATGGGTGGCAGAAACTGCACTGGTGTCAACATCGAGGTTCTCCACACCGATGCCGAGGCTGGTATTTTGGTGTTGAAGGGCCAGATTCCCGGTCCAAAGGGCAGCTACGTGAAGGTGACGGACGCCAAGAAGATATACGGCAAGTCGTTGCTTTCGATGAAGCACAACTGAGGACCCTTGTACATAGAAAACGTTCCATGACGTGAGCACATATCTACACTATTAAAGGAGAGACGTATAGATCAGACAGGTACAGGCATATCCATACATAGATCCACATATATAGATCTAGGATGTTAGATCTAATGAAAAACTTGAGGTCTCCATATAGTCTGGCTTGTCGACTAGCCTTTAATTTCAATAACTAGCCTGCTTGGCTTGAAATTGAATACGCATTCGGGGATATTTTTCTCATTCGTGGTCTGGCCTCAGCCCAGGAACTAGAAACATGAGCTAATCATAAATGATTTAGCAGCATAAATAAGCCCAAAAATTTGAAGATACACCATTGACAAAGACAATCCCCGGATGGTTCTGGTAAAAGGCAAGAACCATGTACGTAGAGAGATTGATCTTCTGGCGATGGAGAAAAAGAATGCTGGTGCGATCATCCGCTCTTATATACTGTTGCGCGGTGTGCCGGGTAACCCCAATACTATACCACTAGTTATACAGAGTAGATTAGAGTTTGCAGATTATAGACACAAAAGCCATAGTAACTTAAAAGGCAATTTGCGTGGGCCGAGAAAATCACGGTTGATCTTTATTATTGTTATTTACAGATGAGATATAACTGGTGTGAGTAGCAGCGAGAGAATGCTGTAGACTCGCTTTGGCCACACCAGACCCTTCTCGACCAAGTTCTAGCCACTCTATGCTTTATTCACTGTTCGTCATGGCTATACCAAAACTTATTATTTCGTTCTGGTTAAAATGCTGTTGGTCAAGAATTCCATGGCACTTCTGGCATCCGACTCCGGCAACACTCTCAAATTCTCTAAGGCTTTCGCACAGTATTCTTGAGCCATTTGTCTCGTTTTCTCCACTCCATTCCATTTCTCCACGGCCTTACGGGCGATTTCCACATCACCTGGCTCGCTGAATTTCCTACCGATAAGTTCGCCCAAGTGAGGCTCTTCCCTCCATGCAAATAAGATGGGAGCCGTGGCCAAGCCTAGCTTCAAATCCGCCTGACTAGGCTTTCCAATGGCAGAGTCACTGGAGGTGTAGTCCAACATGTCGTCAACAACTTGGAAACATAACCCGATGTTGCGGCCAAACTCGTAGCAGTTCTCCACTATATTGTCTTGTGCTCCACTCAACACAGCAGCAGCACGCGACAGCTTGGACATCAACGAAGCCGTTTTCAAGTAAGTTTTGTGGAGGTAATACTCGAAGGCTGCGTCCACATTCGTGTTGTGGTCCACTTCTGTAGGAGTGGCCACTGAGTATTCATGCTGCTCCACGGGAACCTTTCCTGTGGGTTTAGGAGTCACCTTTTGGTCACCATCATTCTCCACTGTAGAATCATCATTACTTATCACGGTATTTTTCAACTGCATGAACTCTCCCTCCACAAGATTAGCGATTGTCGTGGACAAGAGCTCAATGACCTCGGGATTACGTAAACGGGCAATAGCCACCGATGCACGACCCAATAAGAAATCTCCAGCAAGCACAGCCATCTTATTTGTAAAGGCAATATTGCCACTGGGCCTTCCTCTTCTGGCGTCGGACAAATCTATCACATCGTCATGGAGTAAAGACGCAGTGTGGATCATCTCAACGATCTCGGCCAAACGCCGCTGCTTGGGCAATATTCCATTAACTGAGTCCAACTGCGGCAAGTCATCCATCGGCTTGCTTAAAGGGTCCAACATGACTCTGGGGTTTATGCCGTGCAAAATGGCCAATGGAGAAATCGAGTTGTCCACCGAGTTCCCGGCAATCACCGTCAGCGACGGCGTGCCATTGAAAGGCTTTTGCTCTGACACATCTGTGGTGTCGATTTTTATCCTGTTTCGCTGTTCGATAGGAATATGCAGCAACGCCTTGGAGAGCAATAACACCAAGAGAGGACGGACGTTCTTGCCCTCCGCCTCAAAGTAGTAGGACGACACCCGGTTCAACATGGGGTGGCCCGACCCAATCAAGGAAGCAATCAGCTTAGCCAAATTGGACATTTCGTGGCTGACAATGGAAAATGGGTCGCTGAAATTGCTCCTGGACGGTTGGACGATCTTCTCTGCCGCCTCCACCGCCGTTTTGAAAGTATTGCTGGAGGCGACATTCTGGGACCGTGAAAGCATTCGCCTTGAGCCTTGGATGTTGTGATAACATCTGGCCAATGGGCGAAGTTTGTGGGGGACCATTGTGGTGGAAGTGGGTTTGCCGCTTGAGATGAAGAGAGTGGGCTTAAGGTGGTGGTGCCGGTGTACAGGTGTGCGGCCTGCGGCTGCAACTTCAGCAAGAATCTTGCGTTTCTCAATGGTTGGATGTCTCACTTCCTGTACCCATAATAGTATGATCCACATTATGTGAGCATGCCTGTCGATTTAATACTCTACTACCGATCTCTTAAATACTGGCGTTATTCATTACTCTTGATAATAATGCGAATTATTGACTATTTTTTTTCTATTTTTTCTGGCCCATTTTCTATGAATTGCCAGTACTCCCTGTAGTGGCTAGTATGGTGTCTGCTTTCCACATAAATGACTCACTAATACCATCACTTAGTCAAAGAACAAATGCCTCTGCTCTTCTCTCAATTTGTCAAGGAAGGTTTCGGGACTAATCAAGGCCCCGATGCTTCTCTTTGCTTGCTGATTCAAATAGGTGAGTCCAAGCAAATAACTGGCATTGACCCAGCCGAAACCCTCCAAGGCCACACCCTTGAAGTCTGTTCCTTGGTTTCCGTATTCGGCATCAACCTTGTGTGGGGGAACGCCTTCAAGCACGTTGTACTTCTCCACAACAACTCCATTGTAGTCAACAAATGCCCGTGTCATCATGTACAACCATCTGTAGACCAACCGGCGTGCAGTACTCTCGTAGCCATAGTTCTTCAACCCTTGCCAAACCAAAATCTGCTGTGGTGCCCAGCCAAAAGGATAGTCCCACTGCCGAGAAGGCCGGTCGATGCTCACTGGACCTCTAGACTTTAAAGACCCGGAAACCACACCTCCGTGCTCCTCCAATTTCCCTAAGGAATTCTTAACTAACTTGGCTGCTTGTTCTTCACTAGCAGCACCACTCCAAAGGGGCCAGAAACATGTTGCTGACTCGTAAGGCTGCTGTGTACGCTCCTTGATGTGGTAGTCGTAGAACATCGAGTCCTGTTCGTTCCATAAGTACTTGGATATGTTGGCCTTCCTCTGCTCAGCCAACTCTTTCCATGTCTCTGGTTTATGCACTGTACCTGTAGCAGGGTCCTCCAAGCTGCCTCCGAAATGCTCCCGGATGACCATCTCTATGTCCGTTTCGTATTTGTAGAGCAAAGAGTTCAAATCGACAGTAGCTAAATGAGCAGCTTTGCCTTCAAGACGGTAGGATGTGTCGTGGCCAGACTCTCGCACCGCACGGTCGTGGAGGAAGTACTCATCCAACTCGGGCTCCTTGATCTCATCATGGTTGTACTTTTCAATGAACTCGGGCTGAGAGATTCCATGCTTCTCCACATACTTCTTGAGAATAGAGTCGAAATGCGAGGCTTCCGTTTCCGGAGGCACACCCTTTCCTTCGGGGTGGTAGCAGGACAAGCCAGTTTCTTCATCGAGACGGGGCTTGGTGCACCACACCATATTATACTCTTTTATGGCAGCCAAGATGGAGCGGCGCAAGAAGTCTTTTGCTTCTGCTTGGTCTGCATTAACTTCAACCATTTTCTCGTAAACCTTGATTGCCATATCAGTCAAGAAAGGTGGCTGCGAACGCCCAAGGAAGTACGAGCGATTAGCATTTAAGATCTTGTGGTAATGGTTGATTTCGTAAATGAAATTCTCCGTCATACCAAGAGAGAGCTCGAGATTGCGCTGGTTTTCAGGCGTCACATCGAGAAGCAAGCCCAACACGATCATGTACGAGTCCCAGCCATAAAACTCATTGAAACGTCCTCCAGGGACCACATATGGCTCGTTCAACAAATCGCTCGGGTCAGAAGGGTTTTTCTTGGACTCAAGAATGAGAAGCCCCGGCTTCTTGTTGATGGAGAGGATAAACTCCGCATCTAAGACTTCAGGCAAGTACTCCACATGCAAGGGGATGTCTGGGTTCAGAGCCTTAATGGAGTTAAAGTAGTCGTACTGGTCGGATCTGTTGTGAGGAATGTATAAGCGGTGAGAAGCTGATTGCACAAGTTTCCCTTCCTTATCATAGTGATCCTCTAGGATTTTCTCGTCATACGTCATATCCAAGATATTGTCCTTGGTGATTCTGCGAGTCAACATGGTCCAAAAGCTGCCGGAGATCAAGCGCGACATGCGATCTACCGGGTTCTCATTAAGCTGCGCTTCGTCCAAAACAACCAGAGTCATGCCCTGGTTTTTGGCAATGGTCAACTCTTGGAGTAAATTGGAAAGAGCATAAGTACCCCGCACTTCGGAAGTGGCAAAGCCGTTGGAGTTCTCAGTGCCCAAGCTAAGCACTTTGGGGCCTTTATCGTCGATGGTGATCTGGGAGTTGTGGTCTGTGTCCTCACTATCCAAGAGACGTTGCAACGTTTCGTTAATATCCTTGATGAGAAACTTGCGAGGCTGAGTAGTAGCATCTATGGAGCCTCTTCTCAAGCGAAGGGCTGGCGAGTGGTGGGGCAAAGCAGATGGCTGGTGTAACATGCTGCTAACTATTAGAGAAAAGCACTTAGAACTGACTTCGTCAAAGTTTTAGTCGAAGTTTTCGAGATGTGGTGGTGGTCGCCAGTATAATAATGCCTCACGGCGCGCTACAATGCCTTATATGGCGCGCAGGAATGCCCCGCGTTGCAACCGAATCTTTGCATGGGTGACGCAACAATAGCGAGGCCGGCCAATCAGATTCGGCCAGCGGTGTGGAAAGAAACACAATGACGAGAGCGATTTACGTGTCACGTGGTGCTCACAGGAACCGCCCCATTTATTTTAGTGTGTCCGTGTGACCGTGTGACCATATGTACTGGTTAAGCACATTTCTATTACACGGTGAGACGCCTGGGCTGCGCCCGTTTAACCACTTAGTCTCACACTCCGCCCACCACATCCAACAGACGGCCAATGAAAAGACGGAAAATACCAAGTGATATCCAGAGAAGCAAAACATCTCAAATCATTTTTTTAATGATTAATGGATTTCCTGAAAGATGGGAAACCACAATAGAGTTAGACATAGATATGGAGAAACTGGACAACAATGCGTGGCGCTGTGTGCAGGAGAAAAAATAATAATTACGGAGCGCATTGGCTGAGCGGGCGGATTTCAGTGCTCGCCCTTATGGGTACCGGGCCATTTATGACGGGCAGGACGCACCAGGTCCAGAATATTTCTGCATCAAGATAATTTTAAAAAAGCCAAATTCAGGGGCCGGCAACTTTAACAATGTTCATGCGGGAAAGTAGACCCCACACCAAATAATTATTTAACCATGGGCTTTTTCCGTGGTAGGTGCAAACTCCGAGCTCCGCTACACTCCGTCCCCGCTTTTCCAATTTCAGGTAATTCGACTGGCTCTAGCCTTTTCAAAAGTATCCACAGTTGGTGTTTCAAAGAAGAGGGGGCCCGGGCGGACTCGGGTGCACCCGTCAGGAAAAAGTCCCAACCCGATTCCCCCGGGGTAGTAGCCTCGGACCTAGGCCCCGGAGAAAAGGAACCACATGCAAATCTGGGGTGGGCAAGGTTCCACCTGCACAATGCGTATCGGCTTCGCACACCGCAAGTCTCCGGATTTCTCCCCGCTATAAAACGTTCGGCCCCCCGCCCCGGCTCAACAACTGCTTTTTTTTCGTCATTCAAATATTTTTCTGGTTTTCCTCTTGAACTCCAGTTTCCATAATTACTTTTTCAAACTTAAAAACTTATAAATTTCAATCATGGTTAAGGTTACTGTTTGCGGTGCTGCTGGTGGTATTGGCCAGCCATTATCCCTTCTTTTGAAGCTCAATGAGAACGTCACCGAGTTGTCTTTATTCGACGTGGTGAACGTGCCTGGTGTCGGTGCCGACTTGGGCCACATTAACACTGCCGCTAGTACCAAAACTTTCTTGCCTTCTTCAAAGGAGGACAAGACTGCCTTAGCTGAGTCCTTGAAGGGCTCGGACTTGGTCGTGATCCCTGCTGGTGTGCCTAGAAAGTCAGGAATGACCAGAGACGACTTGTTCAACATCAACGCATCTATCATTCAGTCCTTGGCTCAGGGTATTGCTGAGAACGCCCCCAAGGCGCTTGTGTTGGTGATCTCTAACCCTGTCAACTCCACTGTCCCTATTGTGGCCGAGACCTTGAAGAAGGCCAACGTCTACGACCCTGCCCGCTTGTTCGGAGTCACCACGTTGGATATTGTGCGTGCCAACACCTTCATCTCGCAATTATTCGATGATGTCAACGCCACCAACTTTGAAGTCCCCGTTATTGGAGGCCACTCTGGTGAGACCATTGTTCCTTTATACTCCGTGGGAGCCAAGTCTCACTACGACAAATTGTCCGCAGAACAAAAGAAGGAGTTGATCCACAGAGTGCAATTTGGCGGTGACGAGGTGGTCAAGGCCAAGGATGGTGCTGGTTCTGCCACCTTGTCCATGGCTTACGCAGGATACCGTTTGGCCGAGTCGTTGTTGAAGGCCGCAGCTGGCCAGAATGTCACTGAATGTACATTCTTGAACTTGGATTCCTCCATTAAGGGTGCCTCCGAGGCCAAGAAGTTGGTCAACAACCTTGACTTCTTCTCTCTTCCCGTGACGTTGTCCAAGGCAGGAATTGCTGAGGTGCACTACGACATCTTGAACAAGATCGACGACGACGAAAAGAAGTTGTTGGCCGTGGCCATTGATCAATTGTCCGGAAACATTGACAAGGGTGTTGCGTTTGCCAAGAAGTAGATCAGAAGCTTCATAGAAGTGGAAAATATTAAATAGCTTTTGGAACGGTACTGCAGGTACTGTGGGGCACGTGCACCCTATTTTCGTAAGGCGAGTTTAATTAACAAAATAATGAAGATCATCAAGAAGAATTAAAATATTTGGGGGAGTTGCTAGATCTATATTGGACCGTAAGGGAGAATTGTCTATAGTGTGTATGAAGTATATTGTGCACTTATGTCACATTATAGGACGGATACGTAGTATGAGTATAACGTGCAAGACAATACAAGGCAGTCCAAATCTAAACAAGATCTAGTACAGGACTTACACAAACGTAGAAATACAAGACACAAACGTACAGTAGAAAAAGTATATAATCCTAGATATAGCCCACGATATAGTATCCGAGTAACGATAACTCTGACAATTCTGGCACTCTCCACTGAACATACCCATCCATATTGCCAGTGCTCTACCGTCGCCATGCAAGCCTCACGCGGCATCCCATACATAACATCCAGCATACCCAAAGCACCAACCCAAGCCTTTTCTCATCCGTTCTATTCTACCCAGCTTCATAGACCACAACCAGCCTCATGCATTATCATCCAAATATATTTTTGATTTTTTTTTTTTTAACCAGGTGCTGATTTGCACCTCTTCGCCACGCACCCGTCACGCACCCTAAGTGTGCTGGCGCAGTGCACCTAGCCAGTGCACCTATGGCCAGTATCCTCTCATTTTTTCTCCTCAACAACCAAACATCTACAATCGAACCCCAGCAACCTACGCACCACCAAACGTTGTCACACACACAATGGAGCAGATTCTAGACTTTTCCAAGGACTTGGATCTCGACTTGTTCGACAACATCGTTGAAACGTTCTACAAGTCGGGGCCCGAGCAACAAAAGGCGTCAGTGGTTCTCTCGCAGTTCCAGGAGCACCCGCAGTCGTGGACCCGAGCAGACAAGATCTTGTCGTCGGCCAAGAACCTGCATTCCAAGTACATTGCCTTATCTTGCTTGAACTCGTTGATCAAGTACCGCTGGAAATCCATTCCGCAGGCTGAGCGGAACGGCATTCGGAACTTTATAATCAACATGATCATTGCCTTGTGCGATGACGAGTCCATTTTCGAGAAGGAACGTGCGTTGATCAACAAGATCGACTTGACGTTGGTGTCGGTTTTGAAACAAGAGTGGCCGCATAACTGGCCTCAGTTTATCCCGGAGATTGTCATGAGCTCCCGTTCGTCCTTCAATGTTTGCGAGAACAACATGAACATTTTGAAGTTGATGGGCGAGGAGGTGTTTGATTTCAGTCAAGAAGAAATGACCCAGGCAAAGGCAAACAACTTGAAGTTGAGCTTGAAGGCTGAGTTTGAACAGATTTTCAAGTTGTGTTACGAGGTTTTGGACAAGAGCACAAAGCCCTCCTTGATTATCGCCACCCTTAACGCTTTGTTGAAATTCATCCACTGGACACCTTTGAACTACATTTTCCAAACGGACTTGTTGTCTTTGTTGACGAATAAGTTTTTGGCGCCCGCTGAGACCCGTGCCGTCACTTTGAAGTGTTTGACCGAAGTCTCCAGTTTAATCTCCGTTGAGAATGATGCTAAGTTCATTGAGTTTTTCAGATCGGCCATGGAGAAGGTCTCTGTGGTGGTTCCACTCGATGCTTCTTTGAAGAAAACCTACCAAACTGCCAACTCGAACGACCAATCGTTCTTGCAGGACTTGGCCATGTTCTTGTGTACGTTCTTGAGCAACCACTTGACGGAGTTGGAAGTGCAAGAGAGTCACAGAGAGTTATTGCTTATCTCCCTCAACTACCTTATCGAATTGTCTACCATCGAGGAAAGAGAGTTGTTCAAAACGTGTTTGGACTACTGGTCGAATTTTGTGCTTGGCTTGTTCGAGGAGATCAGAAACTTGCCTGCCAATGAGTTGTCTCCATTGATGCAGTTGACTCATGCCTCGCACTTGAGACCAAGTGCTGCAAACGGTGCTCCAGACCCTGCTGTCCTTGCCAAGTTTCCGTTGAGACAACACAAATATGCACAGGTCTTGTCTAAATTGAGATTGGTGATGATTGAAAAGATGGTTAGACCTGAGGAAGTCTTGATTGTGGAGAACGACGAAGGTGAAATTGTCAGAGAGTTTGTTAGAGACACCGATACCATCCAGTTGTACAAGTCAATGAGAGAGGTGTTGGTCTACTTGACCCATTTGGACGTTGTTGACACTGAGCAGATAATGAACGAGAAATTGGCCAGGCAGATTGATGAGTCCGAGTGGTCCTGGAACAATATCAACACATTATGTTGGGCCATTGGCTCGATTTCCGGAACCATGAACGAGGAGATGGAAAAGCGCTTCTTGGTGTCTGTCATTAAGGAACTCTTATCTTTGACTGAATTGAAGAAAGGTAAAGATAACAAGGCTGTTGTCGCCTCCAACATTATGTACATTGTTGGTCAATACCCCAGATTTCTCAAGGCTCACTGGAAGTTCTTGAAGACTGTCGTGAACAAGTTGTTTGAGTTCATGCACGAAACTCATGAGGGTGTTCAGGATATGGCATGTGACACATTCATTAAAATCACAAATAAGTGCAAGAGACATTTCGTTGTCACGCAGCCACTGGAATCTGAGCCTTTCATCATCGAGATCATCAACAACATCCAAAGTATCACCGAAGACTTGGGGCCTCAACAGGTGCACACTTTCTACGAGGCATGTGGTGTCATTGTTAGCGCTCAAACACAAAAGGAGGCCCGGGAACAGTTGCTAGGTGAATTGATGGCTTTGCCAAACGTGGCTTGGTCTGCTATCGTTAGCTCTGCAGCTGAGGACCCTACATTGTTGATGAACACGGAAACAGTCAAGATCATTGCTAACATCATTAAAACAAATGTCTCCGTGTGTAAGGCCATGGGTCCAGGATTCTACTCTCAGTTGGGCTTGATGTATGTCGATATGTTACATTTGTACAAGGCCGTGAGTGGAATGATTTCAGATACTGTTGCACGTGAGGGAGTCATTGCAACAAAGACCCCCAAGGTCAGAGGATTAAGAACGATAAAGAAGGCAGTGTTGAAGATGATTGAAACATACATACATCAAGCTGACAACTTGGAGGAGATTGTGAGAGACCTTTCACAACCTTTGTTCGCTGCGGTTCTAGATGACTACAAGACGAATGTCCCCGATGCTAGAGATGCTGAGGTGTTGAGGTGTATGACAGCATTGGTGTCCAAGGTGGGCCACATGATCTCCGAGGGAGTGGTGTTGATTTTACAAAATGTTTTCGACTGCACGCTTGACATGATCAAGAACGATTTCGTGGAATACCCAGACCACCGTGTCGAGTACTACAAGCTTTTGAGAGTGATTAACGCCAAATCATTTAATGCGCTTTTACAGTTATCAGGAGTTGCATTCCAATCCTTGATTAACGCCGCTTTGTGGGCTATCAAACACAACAACAGAGAGGTCGAGGAAAATGGATTGTCTTTGACTTTAGAGTTGATCGAGAATGTTGAGAAATTGGGCCAGACGCCATTCACCAAAGCCTTCTACGAGAACTTCTACTTCCAGATCTTGTCTGATACATTCTACGTGTTGACGCAGCCCGACCACAAGTCCGGGTTCAGATACCAGTCGCAATTATTGGCGCAGTTGATTCACTTAATTGAGGACGGAGTGATCCGTGAATCATTGTACAGTGCAGGAGAGGCCGCCGAAGGCAGCAGTAACAGCGACTACTTGAAGCAATACTTGGGCAATTTGTTGTCGTCTGCGTTTGAGAACCTACAGAAGGATCAGTTGGTGAACTTCTTGAATGTCTTGACATCTGTGTACGGAGATCTCAACAAGTTTAACGGAGTCATCAGAGACTTCTTGGTGCAGATTAAGGAGTTCGGTGGAGACGCCACTGACTACCTTTTCAAGGAAGACAAAGAACTCGAGAAAGAAGAGCAAATCAAGTTGCAGAGAGAAAAGGATCTTCAAGTTGCTGGATTGATCAAGCCATCTGAAATGGAGGATTAGGCTGGCTGAGATATAAGTCGGTCAAGTGGGAAGGAAATGGGCCCATACGAACTGCACATGGCTATAGCAGCTCTTTCATTAGATGACCACGCTTATATGGCCCAAAGCTGCAATTGACTAAGCCACAATTGACTAAGCTACACTTGAACAAGCTAGAAATACAGCTACCATAACTCGAATGAAACAGCTAGAAAAAGTTGAAACCACATGCGGTGATTGAATTCCTATATATATTACAAGTTGTGCCCAGAAAAAAAAAATCATGGTATTTAATCATGGCCCAGATTGTAGAGTAAGCACCGTCTAGTCAGAGGATGCATTTTGGGGGGTCCAGAGAGTTCGGAGGGGGTAGTGCGCACGCGAAAGCCCGGTGGAAAAACAAAAGGACGCAAAAATCTCATATATCCATATTCACGCCACCACAAGATGTCTGACGCCAGCACACCCAAAGTTGAGCCTAAAGTCGAAGCCAAAGAAGAACCTAAACCTCCTACAGCCAATGTGTTCCTGATGTTCGGAGCCAAGAAGGAGAAGAAGGAAGACGACAAGGAAGAAGAGAAGAAGGACGCCAAAGACGACGAGAAGAAGGCCGAGTCGGACGGAGAGGCCGCCGAGGAGGAGGCCGAGGTGCACTTCGAACCACTTGTGCACTTGGAGAAAGTTGAGGTCAAGTCCAACGAGGAAGACGAGGATGTGGTGTACAAAGTTCGTGCCAAGTTGTTCAGATTCCACGCCGACACCAACGAATGGAAGGAGAGAGGAACCGGAGACGTGAAGTTTTTGAAGCACAAGACCACGGGCAAGACCAGAATATTGATGAGAAGAGACAAGACGTTGAAGATCTGTGCCAACCACTTGGTGCAGAGCGACTACGAATTGAAGGCCAACATTGGCTCCGACAGATCATGGGTCTACAATGTGACTGCCGACGTTTCTGAGGGCGAGGCAGAGGCACAAACTTTGGCCATCAGATTTGGAAGCAAGGAGAATGCCGACAAATTCAAAGAGCACTTTGACGAGGCCAAAAAGGGGAACTAAATAGAGCAATGCGACGAGTGTCTTGTTGACCTGATTCGGCGTAGCAGGCCTGCTGCATCATTGGGCAGCCTGCTCTTAGAATTGTAATTAGATATGTTCAAAGAGTACTCTTAATATTCACTATTCACTAATCACTAATCACTACAATTACTATGATACGACTACACTACTACACTACTACATTACAACTTCACTATTTCTACACTATCAGTATTAATATAACTATTACCCTACTATACAATACTCTCTTACATCCCTACTGCTACTTTACTAAAACTATTTAGTGGTGACATGAAAGTGTGGTTAAACCTGGGTGAGTGTTCACATGATTGCGAAAGACCAGTGTGATTATTCAAGATTAGTGCAAAATCTCAACATTAACCCAAACCTATAAATTCTTACAGGGCGTTAAAAATCCAAAAACACTCATTTTCTTTTGAAACCAACAGTCACGAAAAAGGAAACCAGCTATTACCAGAAAATCACCATTCATCAGAAATTCAATTGGAATGTCACTATCTAGTACTTCTCCGTGCTTGCTTGACCAGTGTAGATGTGAGAAGGTATATAAACGGGTTCGCACCATGCAATTTCCCCAGATCCACGTGGACCAATTTGCTGGTCGCCGTTCCTACATTCCACCAACCCCTTGAACTTCCGATCATAGTCAGACATTTTACTCAAGGTCTGCATATCTAACCATGAAGTTCGGCAAGTACTTGGCCTCGCGCCAGTTGGAGCTCCCGGAGTACCTGGGCCATTTCATCAACTACAAGGCCCTTAAGAAGCTCATCAAGCACCTAGGCTTGCCCGCGTCGTCGTTGTCCGGGGCACCCATGAACCCAGAGGCGGTGCAGAATCAGCTCAAGGAAAACAAGGCTTCTTTTTTCTTCAAGGTGGAACGAGAGTTGGACAAGGTCAACTGCTTTTACTTGGAGAAGCAGGCCAACTTGGCCGTGAACTTGGACTTGTTGATGCTCAAGAAGAATGAGCTCCTCCACAAGTCGTCACAATTGGCCTTGGATAACCAGGCCAACAACTTCAAAAACTCCATCTTGTACTTGAACTTGTACCAGAGCTTCAAGAAACTACACCAGGACTTGTCGCGGCTTCAGCAGTTTGTGGAGTTGAACGAGGCTGGTTTCTCCAAGGTGGTCAAGAAGTGGGATAAACGGTCCAAATCGCATACCAAGGAACTTTTCATCCAGACTGCTGTGAATGTCCAACCTGTGTTCCACCGGAATGAGATCAACGATCTAAGTGATTTGGTCACGTCTTCATTGCTGGATCTCGAGTCTATTATGGATGGAGACTACTCCATCTTGGCCGCCTACCGCTCAAGCGAAGTGTTGGACCGGGTCTCCGCTCCTGCATCCCGGAACAACTCCACTACGCTGGTGATAGCTCCAGACCCCAAAACGGCCGACCCCAAACCTGCCAACGGCGTGTCTGACAATTTGATGGACGTGAAATACGCCTCGGGGCCTCAGATGTTCGAGCCTCCGTCTCGTTCGCTCTACTCTTCCACCGAGATCGATGGCTTGTACTCGAGTTTCGTGAATATCGCGTCCACCAAGATTACTGATATGGAGGACTTGAAGCGGTGGTGTGAGCGAGTACGTTCTGGAGAGCAAACGCCTGAAATGCTCAAGGAAAAGTTTTCCAAGATATTCCTTCTATCTATTGTCAACTTGAAGATCCCCGACTCGTTTCTCGAAACGTTTCTCTCACTAATCGACTACAACATCGACTTCAATATCCACAACGACGAGTTCAACTTGAAGCCTATTATTCACGAGTGCTGCTCCATCCCCCCAGCTTCTCTAGCCCTTGAGCTGCATGTTGTCATCAACAATGGAGTCAAGGTGATGAATTCCAACGACTCAATCAACCACTCCAGAGTGTTCATTGTGGAGCACATCATCGAGTCTTTATCCAAAGAGGCCCTTACTCATCTACTAGTGGATAAGGACTCCAATGGGCGAACTTGCTTACACTATGCGTCTCAGAATAACCGCATTGACCTCTTGAAGATTCTTTTGCCTTATTTCCCCGTGGACCGTATTGACGATCTCGACAACGAGTCCATGTCGGCATTATTATTGGCCATCAAAAGTTGCCATTTCGACGTCATTGCCATGCTCCTTGAAAGCGGTGCAAACTGCTACCCTGAGTCCAACGACTCGAAGCTCCAATACTTGCCCATCAACTACGTTTGCAAGTTTGGAGATTACAAAACACTCGAGTTTCTATTAAACTCCAGTAATCCCACCCCAGAAATGATAAACCGCCAGGATGTGGAGGGACTTTTTCCTCTTCATGCAGTTGCCCGGTCTGGAAACTACAAATTAATCAAGCTATTAATCCAGTACGGTGCAAACATCAATCAAACAGATTCTTTGAACGACTGGCCTCCGATTTTTTACTCTGCTCTGAAGGGCCATGCAAAAACCACATATGAGCTTATCAAGTTTGGTGCTCGCTTGGATATCATCGATGAAAATGGGTACGATGTTTTGTACTACTGTGTGATCGAGGGCCATGTGGATGTCTTAAACCATTTATTATGGTACAAAAAGGAGTTTTCGAAGAATAAAGCTGCTCAAAATGCTCAAAACACCCAGTCCGGTGTCAACATCGTGCTGCTGATCCTCGATGAAGATGACCTGGACAATAGTGGTGAATCTGCAGAAAAACTCCAACCAGACTCCATCCCTCATCTTGAGCTACCACCACCAATCTTGCCTCTTAGAAGGTACGGCCATAGCTTTTTGGAGCAAAAGGTGCTTATTGAGTTGTTGTTCCCCATCGATTCGAACTGTATCAACTTGTTCAACTACGGCACGGAGTCCAAGCCGGGAAGAATTACCATCACTTCCAATGTTTCCGATATTGTTCCCAGAAACATTCTCCTTCCCGTTACTGATGGACAGAAGGGCACGGCCAGCTGCAACTTCCAAACGGAAGTGGACTCTCTCAATGAGTTCCGCATTGACTTGGAGATCTTCCCCAAGTTTGGAACACGTTTGATTGCTAAAACCACAGCACTCAACTTCTCGCAGATCGACACATCATCGCCAGAGATCAACTCCATTTCTTTGCCGTTGTTTGATATGAGACTTAAGAATATCGGTGAATTGAACTTCAGATACCAGGTTATATTTCCTTTTGCCGGCACGTTACTCGAGACAACCAAATACGATACGTATTGGAAATCGTCCACCTGTTTCGTCAAACAGAAACCAACACCATCAAAGAGCAATGCCAATGGTGGCTCTCCAAATGTCTTGTCACCTAGCAATATGATGGTCTCTCCCAACAAGTCATATACCATGAAGACTTCTGACAATTCCACGTCCTCGACCTCAGCATTCGTGACTTCAACGTCTTTGAGCGGAGAGTACCTCAAGGTTAAGGTGTGTCTTCTTAATGATGGAACACCCGTGGTGTGCCCACACTGGGCCATTTCTGTTGCGGAAAACATTGAATTGTTTCTCCCCAACTTGTCCTTGCACCAATTAAACTCTATGACTTCCAATCTTTTTGATTATGAAAAAGTCCTTCGGGATTTGCACAAGATGAGACTCAAGGACTTGTCTCTCGTCAAGAAGTTGCTCAAAATCATCTACATTCCACTCGACATCATCCTAGACACCTTGGACTCCAGCATCAACTTGTCCATGGAATTGATCTTTCCATCGCTTTATGAAATCGACAATCTCCCATTTGCAGGAAACATCCATCTGAATTTGAATAAGTTCATTGACCTGACGTTGAATCATGTTTTTGAGCATATTAGATCCATCAAGCAGAGACAAAAGCACGACAGATCAATCATATTCCTATCGTCCAATTCCATTGTTTGCAAGATCTTGAACTGGAAACAACCCAACTTCCCTGTGTTTCTAGTCATGAATGGAATCGTGTTCAAAAACTCCAAGGGCGAGTTTGAAGCTCGTACTGCCAATGGTCTCTTGTTAGCAGAGCTGGATGAGGAAAACGCCCAAGAGACTAATCCACCTTCAAAACTCAAACACCAGCTCTTGGCCAATGACCAAGAGTTGACAATTCGGTCGATAAAGGAGGCCACCAATTTCATTCTAGACAATAACTTGATCGGGGTCATCACCTCGATCCATCTCTTGAATCTTGTGCCTAAACTTATTCCGTTGATTCGTTCTAAGGGCTTGGTTCTCGTGGCCTCAGGTGACCTAGGAGACACCAACTCCGAGGTTTACTACAATGAATTGGACACTTATACCAGGACAGAGATCAATGGTTTAAGGTTTGACGATATCTTAAGCTTTAAAGATAACTCGCTGGGAGAGAGTGCCAAATTCGATTAAATTACACATACACCATGAAACCAGTCACATGTAGCATCTAATGGTAGATATTGAAAGCCTTAAATGGCAAGAGTTTTTGTAGCTATGGACGCATTTTGTAGTAAGAAAAGTTCAAAGGTGAGCAGAAACCGTCTATCTTCTCCGTCTTGGTGGTGGAGGCGGAGGTGCTGGTGCTTTCTTTTGGCGTGCCTTTTCCTGTAAGCGGCTTTGACCAGCAGAGACGTGCTGAGGAATGGGCGGAAGGGATTTGGTAGCAAGGTATTCTTTAGGTAGGTCTAACAAACCGAGGGTTTGGCGAGACGAGAGGCGTGAGGTGTTTCTCAGGCTGTGAGAGCTTTCAATGGAGCTCATGAATACATTTGAGTTGTTCTCCTCGAAAATATTCCCCTCTGAACCGAAGGTATCTTCATCTGTAGAGTCAAAAACATTATCCAGAAACTCTTGGTTGTGGGACTGTGTATGCTTATTGTAGTCGCTGCGAGAGTTTGCCTTGACGGATGCGACTCTGGTAAAAGAGAAGGACTCGTTGGATGCGGTGATGTCAGAGCTGGAGTGCTTGAGGGACACCACACGACTTGAAACAGAACTGGACGACACTAAGGAGTCAGTGCTTTCGTTTTCTGATTTAAACGGGGACATAGGAGCAATTTTGCTTCTTGCTTTCGACAGTTTCTTGAGCCATGGGATATTGAGACACTTGATAGCGGCCTTGACGATGGAGTTCAGGTCCACCGACGTTGGATTGTTCGGTATGGCTTGAGGCGAATCTTCATTATGGTTTTCATCACAGTTCAAGATAACATTCGATAAGAGATCGAATATGTCCTTTGGCTTATACTTGGGATTGATGTCGTTTAACTGCGACAGCACCAACAAATGACGGAAGGTCTTCAAGTAGGTGTGAGCCAAGAAACGGTCAGTCAGATGAGAATCGTCCTGGGCCGTTTCGCTGTAGTCAAGATCGTTCAACTCTCGTATGAAGATATCAACCAAAATCTTCAAGTCGTTCAAGTATGATAACTTGCAGTACTCGGCCGAAGACAATATGGAGAATAAGAACTTCAACATCAAGATCTTGATGATGTGTGACTCTTCTCGATTCATGTGGTATGCCAATAAGTTGATAAAGCCCGAAATACCGTTCACCGCCATCAATCCCTCGATGACCTTGTTATTCTGAAGACTCTCATTAGCCGTGTATGTGCGCATCATGTACTGCTCATTGATAAGAAGGAGAAGCTTGAACTCCTCATAGGCAATCAACTTGTTAGTGTCATTAAAGTCGTCATTCGAAAGGTTGTAATTGTTGAAGTTGGAGTTTGAAATCAAGTGGTCGATGAGGTTTGGGATCAACGTGCACTCGGTCAACTGCGTGAACTCCTCATCCGACAAGAGAATTCGATGGTATAGGTAATTAAAAAATATATCACAGTTGAACTTTAGAAGAACATAGTTGGAGTGAGAATAGTCTTTGGGCTCGAAAATCGGCGCCGTGTCTGGTGGGAACAGCACCTGGCTGGAGATGAAGGTAGCGGTGACCTCCACAAACGATAAGTCCTTGAGCAAGTCTAGGAGCTGGCTCTCATCAACAGATGCATAGAGTTTCAGTTTCTTGTCATCGATTAGTTTGAAGAACACAAGAAGGATAATGGAGAGCACCTGGGTTAGCGTGAACGAGTCGCTTCTGTATGCAGAGCTATGGGTATTAGTCAAAAGCTTGATAATCGATAGGATCTTGCCAAGACAGAGCTTGTAATTTTTGAGAAACAAATTGGAGTTGAGGAGCTTCAAGCTGAGAATCGAGCACTTGTGGTAGATCTCGTCCTCCTGGCTTAAGAAGTCAGTTATGGACTTGAGGAATACAGAGATATTCTTGTTACACTCATGCGGGTCACTGAGAATGAGAATGGGGTGGAGCGTTTCTAGAAGTTGGTCAAAATCCTGCTGAGGAGCAGATTGGGATGGTGAAAAGGTCTGGGGAAATGATGTGGGTGGGGCACACTTGGAAGTATCGATACTGAGCGATTCCGCGCCGAACATGCAAGGTGTCTGGAGTAAGATGGGATTAGGGGACGGGAGATCAAAGAATATCAATGGTTTCGGGGTTCCGAATGCTCGGGTATTAGATTTTAAAGATTAAGGTTCTGGGAACAAATTTTTATGGCCCGGTTTTTATGATCTGATGTGTATGATCTGATTATTTGTGGCCGATTGGTTATGAACAGATTGTGACTGGACTTTTTACACAGAACTCGGGTGTAGTGCAATTGGTATGGTCACGCAATGGAAAAGCTGGTGTGGAGCATGAAACAAAAACGTATTGAAAGAGCGTATATTAAACCTGCAGTGGCTTGACTCACAGGGGATGTCGTATGTTTTATGGAGGTGTAGATGGATTGTTCTCTCTCAACCGGACTGCACCGTCGCACGAGTTGCGCGGCGCTGGGGACGAGACACTCCACTATTTCCACGAAATGAACACACGGAACCACTTGACACCGAAAATGGTAGCCACCGTTCCAGTAAAGTGAGCGATGCAAACTACCAATGAAACCCATTGTATACCACCGCAAATGTAGTTTAATTGGGTAATTCATCACTTGGTGCATCACTGTTTGTTGTAAAGGTAAGTGGGAATGTTGAACTAGGAAAGTGGTAGTCAGCAGGGTCTTGGATGCAATCTCCGTCCAGCTTACTGCCCCACTGTCTTCAAGTATACATCAGTTCCCCAGCCCCAGTATGTCTGCACGCTCAACAGACCTTTGACGTCAGTGTCGCCCTTCAAAGTGTCGTTGAATATCTCAATGTAACTCTTCAGCAATGGCAAGCCATAGCCCATACCAGCCACAGTGTTTCCTCCCAAACCAGGGGGCACATTCAAGGTCTTGTAGCTGTCACCCTCTCCTGAATCGTATGTTGTGAATGAATAATCAAACATGTGATTTATAATGTTTGGTGGGATACCCTTTCCCTTGTCTCTGATCCGCATCTCCATGAAGGACTTGTCTTTGGTACTGGTGGAAACCGTCACACGCACGGGGTCCAGGACATGGTTTTCGATATGTGCTCTGAATGAGTTCTTAAACAATTCCTGGAGAATGTAATCTAGGTGGTACTCGATGTAAGGAAAGAGAATCTTTTCGGACTTGGTATAGTTTTCAGCCTCGTCCTTGGATGTCCAGAAATTACCTGGGCGGAGGTTTGTGTCGATCCCAACCGATACGGTCTGATCATACTTCATCAAGAAAATGTCATTGACAAGCTCGGCATTTTTGCGGATCACGTCTCGGATATTCAAGAGCTTGATGATACCGTTATAGCTACCTCCCTTTTCGTAGGTGTCCGAGCGGAGTGCGTTGGTCAATTGCACATGCTGATGGGCGATTAAACGCATAGAGATTCGTTCGATTAAGTGCTGATCTAAAAAGCCTTTCACCTTTTCTGGCGACATCAAGTGCATGACCTCACTAAATCCTTTGGAGAGGGTAGGCAACGCGTCCGCATGGATCTCCATGAACTCCAAGAGCACATTGTCGGAAAAAGACTCGTTTTCTGTTAAAGAAGAGATGCTTTTGGACAAAGCCTTCAACAAGATCGAGAGTGACTGGAGATACATGTTGTAGGACTCGGAAATGGACGGATTTAGCATCACAAGATAAGGTAAGTTGCGGAACGTGCACAAACGCCGAGCATTATACACCAATAAGGACTCTATAGTGTCTGAGGCAATGGAAGGGATATTATGCGGCGTTAGCTCGCGAGACTGGGAGTATAGCTTCTCGATGGAGAACTTCCGGAGCGGTTTGGTCAGGTAGTGGTAGATGAGCTTCTCAAGTGCCGTGCGGACCTTGTACTCATGGATGAAGTCTTTGTTGCTGGAAGCAGTCGAGTATCGTGTTCTCGCCAACACACGTCTTGCCAACGAAGTCATTGCAAGAAGGTACACAAGCTGGGGTTGTAGTGATATGCAGCGAACTGGTGTATGGTAGTAGGACTTGGATGACTGCGAAGTGCGACCCCAGACCGACCATGCGAGTCATAGTCCAGCAAATGAGAGATCCCAGCAACCACGAGTTTCATAAAGGTCAGAATATGGATAAATGTATGTGTATAGAGAGAGAGAGAGAGAGAAGGAGATATTGAAAGAGATCTTACCTTAAATTATTAAAAATTTGGAATTCTTATTTATGGTAGTGGTCTTCGGTGTACGGGTTCCAGTGCGGTCTATACAATTCAGACTCACACATCAACACCTCTTCATGTCGTCAGAACAATGTCCTCGATGTCGTGGAAACTCGGGCAAAAAAGCCAAAGGAGGCAAAATCGACTGGATCCAATGTGATATTTGCAGCCTTTGGTTTCATAGTCTATGTGTGGAGCTCAGTTCTTCTGACCAAAGCAGAATCGCTTCCTACCATTGTCCCGACTGTGAGCCAGAACACGGCCCATCCCACATGAAACGCCAGCTGAAACGATCACGCGTGAAAATCGACTACGTGGCACTCAATCTGGGCGAAACCTTCGCCGTAGACAAATCCATGCATCCGCATGTGCCCAACTTCTTGGCCTGGCTGTCCCAGTCCAGTCTACTGGGTCCTGTACGCCTAAAAAGCGCAGAGCTCACCAAGCAGCACTCGATCGCGTGTGACTTGCCTATTTTGATTTCCAATGTAACCATAGAATCTGGTCTCGAGCTACCGGTTTCACGGGAAAAAATCACTGTGGACTATGTGACGGAGCAGACGGGGGCCGGAGAGCCGGTGGAAGTCATGGATGTATTGTCGCAGCAGAGCGAGTCGCCCGGGTGGAGCTTGGGCCAATGGCGAGACTACTTTTACACCAGCCCATCGGAGCGAGACCGGATCCGCAATGTCATTTCCCTAGAGATTTCCCAGGTAAAAGGTTTGGGCAAGAAGATCCACCGGCCCCAAATGGTGCGGGACTTGGACCTCGTCGATAAAGTATGGTGCGACACCGATGGCTGCGAACAGCCGCGGCCGCAGGTGACCAAGTACTGCCTCATGTCGGTTGCAGGCTCATATACAGACTTCCACATTGACTTTTCGGGAACCCCGGTATATTACACCGTGTGCCATGGCACCAAGACGTTTTTGATGTTTCCTCCTCTGCAGACAAATTTGCAACTCTACGAGGCATGGTGCCATGAGCCTCAGCAGAACTTCACGTGGTTTCCTGACTATGGCAAGCGAATCAATGGAAAAATGACCAAGCCCTCAGAAGGAATCAAGGTGGACTTGAAAAAAGGTGATTTGTTCATTATTCCCAGCGGATGGATCCACTCCGTCTACACTCCAGACGATGCAGTGATCATAGGAGGCAACTTCTTGACCTTGAAGGACTTGCACATGCATCTACAGATATACAATTTGGAGAAGCGCACACGAGTGCCCTCCAAGTACCGGTTTCCCATGTTCAATAAGGTGCTCTGGCTCACGAGCTATTACTACTTGAACCATAGGGAGGAGTTTGCGGCCGATCTCGGGATCGAGCTTGAAGAAGGTAAGAGTCACGTGAGGAAGGAGGATGGAAGTGAACATGTCATTGAAGGTGTAGGGGAAAATGAAGATCAAAGGAAAAATGGAGAAAACGAAAACGGTGAATCCAAAGATCATGTCAAGGTGGAAACACCAGATGAATCTGTACATGGACTTGCTCGTGCACGACTCATATTGCACGATCTAATAAGCCATTTAAAGGAACATTACGAAATGAGCAAAGCACATGCAGTGGCTAAAAAGAGCATTCCATATAAGCTCATCGGACGAAACATCCCGGAGTATTTTGCCCAATTAGAGAAATGGATGGAGTCTTATTAGATTGACTGGTGACTGGTATTTCTTAGTATTTCTTAGTATTAGTAAATGACTTCATTTATTTCTGGTATTCACTAGTAACTGTCTAGCTCTATATTACAGATACTAACATTGGTCTTTTGGAGTCCTTACAATTCCAACTTCTCACCTCTCTCTCTAGCAGCTTCTCCGAACTTCTTGATTCTGATCGATTGCACAGCAATGAAACCAGAAGTGTCCTCGGGAGAGAAGCCGGTCAATTCGTCCATGGAGGACTCGGTCTCGTCGTACAACTTTTCGATATCACTCCATCTGCCCAAAATCGTCACGCTGCCCTTGTAAGCTCTGGCTCTGACAGTACCGTTGACGGTAATTTGCGAAGGAGGAATCATAGATCTCACGTACTCGCACTCTGGCGTGAAGTACATTCCGTTGTACAACAACTTGGAGTAGGTCACGGTGACAAACTGGTCTCTGATGGCACGCACCTCTCTGTCCAAAGTCAAGCCCTCCAAGTCCACGTGGGCATTTCTCAAAAGAGTCAAACCTGGAGTCTCGTAACATCCTCTGGACTTGATACCAATGAATCTGTTCTCGACAATATCGATTCTGCCCACACCGTTTCTTCTGGCCAAGGAGTTGGCCTCGATGAACAACTCCACGGGGTCAGTGACGGTTTTCTTACCACCATCGAGGATCAATTTGGTAGGCAATCCCTTTTCGAACACCACGGAAAAGTCCTCTGGGGTCTCTGGAGCATCGGTGGGGTCCACAGTCAATTTCCACATGTCCTTTGGAGGAGTAGTGTTTGGGTCTTCCAAGATACCGGCCTCGAAGGAGATGTGAGCCAAGTTTTCATCCGTCGACCATGGCTTAGCCTTAGTCTGGGCAACGGGAATGTTCTTGGAAGCGGCATACTCCAACAAAGCGTTTCTGCCGGCAAATCTGTTGAAAAACTCGGGGTCTCTCCATGGAGCAATGACCACCACGTCTGGCTTCAAGGCGTAGAAGGACAATTCGAAACGAACTTGATCATTTCCCTTACCCGTGCACCCGTGCGACACTGCAAAACAGCCTTCTTGCTCAGCAACATCAATCTGAGCCTGTGCAATCACAGGTCTAGCCAAGGACGTTCCCAAAAGGTAGACGTTCTCGTAAATGGCGTTGGCCTGAATAGCAGGAAAGCAGATTTGTTCGACAAATTGCTTTCTAACATCACTGACAATGAATTTAGTAGCACCAATGGCCAAAGCCTTCTTTTCGGCAGCCTCGAAATCCTCCTCCTGGCCAATGTTGGCCAAGAAGGCAATCACTTCGTAACCTTGTTCGAGCAACCAAGCGAGAATGACGGATGTGTCCAAACCACCGGAGTAGGCCAAGCAAACTTTTCCTTTAGACATGCTGATTTTTTTTGTAGTAGAAAGTTGTAGTAAGGAGAAGAAAAAAGGGTGGGAGGAATGGGCGATTTAAATAGCAGAGATTGTCGACCGCGGCAAATCTTCTCATTACCGCTTTGGGACGAGGTGTGCATATAGTGTGACTCATTGGCACGCGCGCTCGACTGCTCCAGTGCTGGCCGCGTGTTTGCAGTCATGATGCGTATTATTGGAGATCCAACTTCAGAAATAAATGAGGACTTGGCTGGAAAAATGCAGTTGAGTAGGGGCTGTTTCAGAATGTATATAAGACATTGGCTGTGCATTTCTGAAACACAGATTGGGGTCTGTATATGCAGGAAATCATTATCGACCAATCGAGAGACTTCTGCAACCAAGACCAAGACCCCCATTCCGGCTACTTCACACACACTATAAGAGCCAAATTTGGATTAACAGCAAATTTTCACTCATAAAAAAAAGAAAGAAATCAGCCATGGTCTCCCACCGCCTTGCTGGTATCCAGAAACCAAAAGAAAAAGAAAGCAGGACTTTTCTCTGGCATGTCCAAAGCGGTTTGTTCTGAGAGGACGTGAGAATTAGGCAGAGCAATTCGAGTCCCATAGTCTAACACCCAAGCACAACCAACTAAGACACAAAACAAGCAAAACACAAAACAATTTCACTGCAATTGGCTCAAAATTTTGTTTGGTTTCCACATATGTGTATATGTGGTCCGTTTCAAGACACCCATTGTGAAACACCTATTGTCCCCAGGCTAAATAAACGAAAGTTTCCGGCAAAAGTTTCCTCCTGCATGTAGGCGCGCGAGTCATGATGACTCCAAGTCATGAGTCAATCAGCATCTACCAGCCCATGTTCAACGCCAAAAAGCCCGGCATTACCAACGCCATACGAGACAAGTTAGGGTTTACAGACGAAGGGCTCTGGAGGAAGTTTTCTGCCCGGAGGCTCGAGCTCATCGATGCGCTAGACTTGAGTTCGCGCAGAGCCAGTGACCAAGAAGAGAATGTCAAGAGCGTAGCTCAAATCCTCCGGTCGGAGTTCCAGTATGGTCCCGATACTTTGGAGGATTTCGAAGCGCTTGTTCGGGCAGCAGTTCAAAGCGTACGGCGAAACCGCAAGCGGAACTCGAAAACCGGCCGGGCCAATAAAAAGGCCCGAGTAGAGCCTATAGCGAAGGAACCCGACTCGGGTAAAAACCTGTTTCTTCTGGAAATAGCCCATATTGCCGACACCCAAGATGCAGTGTACGATATGAGCTACTCCACTCAAACGGTGGTATCCAACGAGGACTGGTCACGTGCGGCCATCGACACCATCATACGGCCTTATAAAGGGCCTCTTAGCATCCGAGCCATAGTGGAAGAAGACTCGGCAAGTCAGGCGGACAAAACTGCCGAAAGAGAAAGCATACTCCAGTCTCTTCGCAACACGCTTCTTCTTCATATCAAGCGGTCCAAGCTGTGTCTCATGGTGACAATGCTGGCGAAAAACGAGCTCTTCCAAGTCATTGGCCAAGGTGCGCTTTCGTCAGTATGTACGCTCATGCTAGAGCGATCATTTGGCGGAATCAACAAGACGTCGTTCGAACATATCAGGGAGAAAGTGACCAGTACTATTTTCCAGGCCAAGTTCTACCGCAGCCTTGAGCCCAGCTCCGGTGCTAGCGACTCACTCGATGACGAAACGGCTGCTAACACGCTCCACACATTGATCGGGTGCTGCATCCAGGACTTTGGCTATGACTTTATTCTCCAGTACATGGGCGATGCCTTCTACCACTGCATATTGTTGGAGTACCCATTTGTTGCAAGTGCCTCTATGCCATTCCGGCGCAGAGCAGAGAGTCTGATTCCTACTCCGGAATTCCAAAAGAGTCTTAGTCCAGAGCAGAGTGAGCAGCTGCAAGAGGTTGAAGAGCAAGAGAAGCCTGAACTAAACGGTAACCTTGAGGTTAAGTTCGAGGGTAAAACTGAAACCCTTGATTATAAGCCTGGAGATATGGCTAAGGAACTTGATCAGACTAAAATACTTGAGCAGACTAAATTACTCGAGACTGAAGTACTTGGTCAGACTGGAGAACTTGATCAAGAGGACCAAGAAAGACTGAATGACATTACCCAGCCAAAGCAAGAGGTATCTGCACTTGCCAAGGTAGAGCGTCCCCGGCCAAAGTATATGGACGGAGAGTACGGATCCCTAGCCAAGTTGGCAGCTGTTGCCAGTAAGCTTAGTCCCACATACCTCCCCAGCATCAGCCCCGAACTGGGACTCGGCTCCAATTCGCAAGACCCATCTCCCACCCCACAAGACCTGTCTCAGTCCGAAGCAGAAGACCCGGTCCACACTAAAGTCACGCTCCGGTTCCTTTCATCAGCCCTCAACTTCACATTCCCCATGGCCTCTTCAGCACCTCCACGCTACAACGAGATCTTGGAAAACGGGCGCCAGGCGTTTCGTCTCACCGACGCCCAGAACTACGGCCTCCGCAACCATAAAACAGGCCTCACCATCACCGACGACCTGGGCTTGGAGCGTCTCTTCTCCTCGCGCCAACAAGTGGACTTGGAGATCTATGCGCTCCGAGGCTCGCTGCTTCCGCTCCGTGACTTAGCGCCTCCGCCGGCACCGGCCTTTCTCAGGCGTGAGAGCACGCGCTTGTTCCCTAGCACATCTTTTCTGCGGCTGCACTCGGACGTAAGTAGCGAGCTGAAAATCATTCTTCCTCCGCCCAACCCCAATGTCGCAATGAACAAGATGGAGTCCTCCATGCCCAAATTCCAGCCGCTTTTATAAGCTCATGCGGACGATACTCGACTGAAATCAAGGAAGTCGAGTCAAAAGAAAAAACAGTTCTTTTTTTTTCTTTCGATTTCTTCTTTTTGTTTTTTGCTCTGGTGATCACTGCCCTTTTCATTTAGTCATTCATATTTATTTATTTTTCTAATAGTCCATCAAGTGGCCTGCCAGTGTCCATCACTAGACTCCTATCTTGATAGTAGTTATCCCTGTGTTTCGCGCGCTCAATAACCACTTTCCAGCCCACCACGATTTCTGGTTTTCACACGTCAGTGTAATACAGAAACTTCCAGGTCACCCACTGTCCAGTCGATTGCAGGTTAAGTGTTGGAAGATAGAAATTGATTCTGGGACATTGAGTTTAAGTTTAGGAACTTTAGCTTTGAATAGTACTAGTGCCATAACCAGACCAGACCAGACCCTCACCCCATCCCTCTCCTTCCCCAATGGTTCCCGAAACTAACCCTAATATGCTGGAGTACCAGTTGGCGACTCTAGCGAGAGACCCTAGCGAAAAGAGCCCGGACAATAAACCTACGCAAGAAATCGTGCCCCGATCAGCCCTTCCTCGACCCAATTATGTGCCCCCTCTTAACTTCTCCTTGGTGGAAGATGGCATTTACCGGAGTGGGTTCCCCATGCCCATCAGCTACCCGTTCTTGGCGCAATTAAAGCTAAAAACAATCATATATCTAGGTGACTTGGGCGATGAGAAGAAGAAGAAATCCGATAAGAAGGTCAAGGAAGACAAGGCCGACAAGGACTCCAAAGTCAAGAAGAATAAGCTCTCGTCGTCGGAGATTTTGGAAAACTACAAGGCCTGGATCGATACCACCGACATTACCTTCCACCATCTTGTCATGCATTCGTCGCAGGAGCCTTTCACACTGAATACCCAGGAGGATGCCCAGAAGTCTTTGACGGAAGCATTGCAGATCATTCTCAATAGGGAGAACTTCCCCATATTGATCCATTCCAATAAGGGAAAGCACCGGATTGGTGTTTTGGTGGGGTTGATGCGGAAGATCTTGCAGGGCTGGTGTATCAGTGGAATCTTCGAGGAGTATGAGAAGTTCGCCATGGGCAAGTCCGAATACGACCTTGAGTTCATTGAGTTGTGGCAGCCCGAATTGTTCTACGAGGCACTGAAGCTACCTGGTTTTGTGAGGATATAAAATGCTCTCTTGATCATTAACTGTGTTCGATAGCGCAGTTCTTGCTTCTGAACGAAAAAAACATCCAAGCTCAGAGTTCTATGAATTGTCATGAATTATGTCCCAATCTCCGATCATGAATTGTTCTTCATTTCCCGGAGTTTGGACATGACTTCTACTGGGTCAGTCTCGCCTATGGCCTTTATAACCGCAGGATCCGACAATCTCATGAACGGATTAAACTCCAATTCATCGCCAATGGTGAATGCGCCTGCAGTGAACTCGTTTTCGGCCACAAAGGCCTTCAATTCATCCATCTTCTTATTTTTAAGGATGGTCTCGCTGAACTTGACGTTGGCCTTGGTGTACTCGTGGCCCGGATACACTCGGGTTTCTGCCGGCAACTTGGCAAGAATTCCATTCAACGCCGTGTTCATCTGCAGCGCCAGGCCCTCGAAGAAACGCCCACAACCACTGACGAAAAGGGTATCTCCGGTGAAAACCGCCTTCTCGTCCGTCTGCCTATCTTTCACATAATAGCAGATCGAGTCCTGTGTGTGGCACGGAGTGTGCAACGCCGTAATGGATATGGCATCGCCCAAGTCAATCACTTCCTGGTGAGATGGTGTATAGGTCACAAGCTCGGAATCTTTGCCACCGATCACGGGAAGATCCGGGTACATCTTATGGAACTTTGCATTGCCGCCGGCATGATCCCCATGATGATGGGTATTGACAATAGCTTTCAACTCAAACAGCGGCTTTTCCCTGTCGAGGAATTCCTGAACATCTTTGGGGAAAGCCGGGTCTAGTAACCAGGCATGCTTCGACTTGTCATCAACTAAAAGATAGGCATAATTCTTGGACTGGCCCCAAGAAGAGGGAATTGGAGTGATGTGCATGTTTCTTGAAAAGCGGAAGCGATTGATAGATTTTGGGGTCGGTTTTGATCTTGCTACAAGTTGAAAAATATGCGTTATGCCAACAGGCATAGGAAATGACTAAAGACGAAGGAGGTATATGTTCAGGCCGTGAGCAATCGTGCGACCAGAAGCGGGATCCGATGCAGAGCTGCGAGCTGCGCAAGAAGTCACGTGTGCACTCGTTTGAAGAGACTATGTCAGCTTCCAGCAGGTTGATCAGGGGCTAATAGTTTTTTTGGAAGGATGATGTGATCATGCGAGGCGAGATTTTAAGTGATGAAGACAAATGTCTAAATTTGATGGAGGGCAAATCAAAGATTATGAACTCAAAGACCCAGGAGGTGGTGCATCTGAAACGGTATTGATTTAAGTACCACGCGCATTTAGGGCAGAGAAAACAGAAAATTGGCTTTGTTGAAAGTACTTTCAATTCGTTACCAGAATTCATTAATTCGGGATGAAATGTGTAAATATATGATCCACGCCGATTTATAATAGCCAGCTAACGAAAATCGTATGATCTGGTAAACATTTACACCTGATGTTTTCGATGAAATCACGGGTATATTAGACCTATTGTTAAGTACCTATAACGGAAAAGCCTACGCTGCGCGAGGTCCGGCACCTCGGCGTATTCTCTAGCCATCGGAATGTTAGGCATCCGTGTATTGTAGCTATTCCGTATCGCATCGAAATGCCTCTTTGAGGATTTGTTGGGATGAGGCTAATTAACCGGCTATTGAACTGCCGGAATTTAAGGTTAGGAAAAAAATTTATGTGCAGGTAAAAAATATTGAAGACAATCAGGTTGTAGATGATTATTCAAAGCTTAAATTGGAAATATATTATTTGTTGGAAAAAAATAAAACATTACATCTGTTTTCTTCCGTCTCTCACTTTCTGATACTCATGTCAGATCACGCCGAAAGTCCGGTGCTCGAATGGGAATTCGGCTTTTAGAAATCGAAATTAGACAATAGGAGGAAACTATGCAGTCCATTCATGTCGCCGGAAAAATCCGTGGCCCCTTGCTAAACTTAAAGTGTCCTTATCTATTGTGGAGTACACACTGGCTCCTTTTAGTATGAAAGTAGCGTCCGCGTCCAGCCAATGCAGTGTGAGCAGAGGAGACAGGACACCAGCACTAAGTAGACAAAAAGAATACGTACCGTATATAAAAAAATATGATATAAATATACCTCGATGTATGTAATCTGAAAATAGACCATGGTGATCAGATTATTTTACCCGCTATAGCTAGTGTTGAGGGGTGGCTATAGAATGGTTTCTAGAGCGATACAGTGCTGCATATTGCAAATGTGGGTTGACGAGGCCTCGCACGTTGAAGGTGCTACACCTGCCTGTACTGTCTAGACATCCACTTTTCACCCAACACATTCTGGTCCATGAGATTCCTCCTTTTCTATGCACTTTTGGCCACAGTGCTAGGAGCACAGTTTGAGTTCGACATCAACAACATTGCCCCCTTGGACTCCCTTGATGGTAGTGCTAAAGACTACGCCAAACTCCTGGATGAATCGCTCCTTTGGGGCCCATACCGGAGCGGCAATTACTTGAGCATCAAGCCTCGCCTCGCCAACTCCTTCACTGGGGGGCTTATGTGGTTCAACGCTGATCATATTAAGGGTGTACAATCGGCCAGACATGCTTATGAGCAGAACCACAACATGAAGAAAGCTAATTGGGTGCAGTTTGACCCACGTGTCGGAGGCACGCAGGTCATTTCCGATAACGACTGCCATGTAGATATAACCATTGACTTTTTGAAATCTTCCGATGGCCGTAATTGGGCTGTGACCGTGGATTCCCAGCCCCATGCGGGGTTTGAACATGTGGTCACATCGTTTGTCTGGTACTCGGGCCTTGCTGGCGAAGTGCACGACGCGGGCTTGGACGACCTTACCCCTACTGGCTTTTTGAAGCTCGATAACGTGCCTAATACTAGGGGTTACTCTGATACACTCAAGTTCACCGGGTTCTCAGAGGAGTTGGGCTTGTTTGAGCTCTCCGTCAATGACGAGTACGTGACACTGGACAAAAAGAATGTCCACCCACCACTGAAAAAATTAATCCACCCTGATCTTAACCCCAGCTTGACTCACCACATCAGTCTCCGTATACCGGATGAAAGCATGTGGAGAGCCAATGAGATATTCCTCACTTTGCTCCAGGACTGCGTCCAGGACTTGGTCAACACCTTTCAGGACCGCATGCTGAAAGTACCTGCGTACCTGGGGCTTTTGATCCGTAACATCCATGGCTACGAGGGAAACCTTCACTTCATTCAGAAAATTTACAAAGGTCCATCGCAGTTTTCGGTCATCTATAATCAGGCCGACACGCTGCCACAGAATAAGTTCACCTTCCAAAACCTCAAGACTAAAATTGCAGATATGAAGGCTACAGTACAGCAAAAGTTCGATAGGGTCTTTCCTTTGGAATCTGCTTCGAAATCAGAAAAGGCTTTTGCTCAGCAATTGCTCTCGGGTCTTCTTGGTGGTCTTTCTCACTTTCACGGTGATCAGTTGGTGGACCGTCAAACATCCTTTGATGATGAAGACTTGCCAGTGAGTATAAATGGCGACGTTCATTTGCCTAAGCTTAGCGGCATAGCAGAGGGGCCCCATGAGTTGTTCACGCTTGTTCCAAGCCGTCCCTTTTTTCCAAGAGGGTTTTTATGGGACGAGGGCTTCCACTTGCTTCCGCTTCTTGAGTACGACTCTGATCTTGTCTTGGAAATCTTGAAGTCGTGGTTTGCACTTATAGATGAAGATGGCTGGATAGCCCGGGAGGTGATTCTAGGAGAGGAGTGCCGTTCCAGAGTCCCTGCCGAGTTTGTTGTGCAGAGCAATGCAGTGTTTAACCCACCCACTCTCATGCTTGCCTTTTCCAGGCTCCTAGAGAGTTTCTCCGACGTTCTTCCAGTATCTACCGAGCTCACACATGAGAATTTGGGCCACACAATCATGGGCAACAAAGAGCTCCTCCACAATTTCACTTCAGAAATCTACCCCCGGCTCCAGGCCCACTACGAGTCCATGAGAAAGTCTCAGCGAGGAGAAGTGGAGCAGTTCGACCGCTCGACTCTGGAAATATACATGTGGAGAGGAAGAACCACCACGCACAGTTTGGCTTCCGGCTTAGATGACTATCCACGGGTGTTGCCCATGGACATTGCCGAGTTGAACGTCGACTTGATCTGCTGGGTGGGAGTAATGACCCGGAGTGTGAAGAGCGTGGCTGGCCTCTTGGGTAAGACTGAGGACTTGGAATACTACGAGAACATTGAGAAGCAAATTGCAGCCAACATCGAGGCGTTCCACTGGAGCGAAGAGGAAAAAACATACTGTGACGCATCTGTGGACGACGACGATCAGCACATGCATGCTTGTTTCAAGGGATACATCTCGTTGTTCCCGTTCCTCACCCATTTCGTTCCGTTGGAGAGCGTGGACAAGCTCGAGCATATTATGGATATGCTTGCAAACCCTGAGGAGTTGTGGTCCGAGTACGGTATCCGGTCGCTTTCCAAGAGTGATCAATACTACCACACAGCCGAAAACTACTGGCGGTCCCCAATTTGGATCAACATCAACTACCTCGTCTTGGAGAGCTTGACATATTACTATGCCGAATCGAACCCATACTTATCGGAAACGCTCAAAGAGAAAATGAACTCCACATATGCGAATCTCAGGAGAAACCTCATCAACAACGTGAAGCTGGAGTGGGAGAGAACAGGCTTTGTGTGGGAGAAATACGATGACGTTACGGGCCACGCCAAGGGAGCCAAGAACTTCATGGGCTGGACCAGTTTGATTCTTTTGATCATGAAAATGCCCGCAGAATTGAAGGCATAGAAAAGATACTCACGGGTTAAAAGCAGTCATCATATATCTCTATACGTCAAACTGCTCAGTTTAGTACTGGTATGGCCTGAACAGGCCTATTTAGTACAGGTCTGGCACACACCTGCACGCAGCTTATCCGCGTGCACCATGAAGCGCACTCCGCAAACCACATACAATATATACCTTTTCTACTACTCACACTTCCTTACATATCCACACACATCCCGGCTCCAATGTACTCGCTGATACGCTTCAGATACTCAGGCGAGCGCAAGAAAGCTCTTTCTCATAGGTGGCAAAGCGCTAAACTAAAGGACCTCATAGCCAACTACTTCATCCAGGAGGGATACAAGCAAGCGGCGCTTGCGCTAGTTCAGGAGGCAAGAGGGGAAAGGGAGGCGTTTAAAGGCACAATGGTATCTCCTCGGGAGGAGGGTGCATCCGATATGGAAATCGATGGTGTCAATGCGTCGGAGCAGTCTCTCAATCTCCCCGGATACTCTTCTATAGACAAAAGGAAACGGATCAAGTACTTGATTTTGAAAGGCGATATTCTACAGGCGATCCGTGTCATTAGCATCTACTACCCCACAATTCTTGACGAAAACAAGTTGCTACTATTCAAGTTACTCCGGTTGAACCTAATTGAGATGATCAGGGTTCATAAGTTTGGGAAGGCACCCAAATCGGATGAGGATGAGAAGAAGTTCTTGGAGTCGGTGTTGCGGTTTGTACGGGAAAACTTGATTAGTAAAATCACTGGCTCCATGGACTTGTTGAGAGACTTGGAGATCACCATGAGCTTGCTTTGTTTCGAGTTCGACCCGTCCAAGCCTGCGGACCAATTGCTAGAATTGCCCGAGAAAACACGAAGCTTGTTTAATTTGTCCTTGAGAAACGATTGTTACAGAGCAGTGAATCAGGTTATTCTTGACTCCGAGAACAGTTCGCTCTCAAATTCCTCCGCGCAAAGGATTCGCTATAAAGGTATCCCGTTTGTTGATTATGACTCTACTATGCTTGATTTGCTTCCGGGACCCGAGCCTTTGCAGCTGTTGTACCCTGCTTTTAATGCAGAGACTACCCCCGGATTTCAGGACGTTAGCAATCCAAAAGACAACCCGCGAGAGTCACTAGAAGGCATGATAGCATTTACTCCTGCACCAGAGCAGCCTATAGCCGAACCTCATGATGACTCCAACACTTCCAGTGAAGGCAGTTATCGATTGTCTCGGTTGGAGGAAATCTGCAGGTTATGGGTGGCCACCGAGCTGATGCTAGCATCAAAGAACCCTGGATCAAAGAAGAGTCTTTTCGATGACTCGAAGATGCAGCTTTAAGGCCAAGCCCTTGAGTTGGTGTTAGTATGCATTTTTACTTTACGAAACCATTCTATGAAAATCCATTATTTATATGCCTAGTACGAAACGCTCATCATCGATACATACTGTGCTGCCATTCACCTCCGATAAACTTATCTAGAGAAGAATGATACAGTCAATAAGGTTCCCCGTCTCTATGTGAATCTGACTGAGATAAGTGTCATCGTTACTTGGTAGCACCTCCTCATTTTTATTGTTGTAGATTAGCACATTCTGCACCGAGACCTCTTGTCCTTTGTACAGCTTGAGATACACGGACGACTGCTTGAAAGTATCGAGGACCTTGGCCCTCAAATGGCTGATGGTAGAGCCCATCTCCGGATCTGGGTTCATTTCAAAGTCCTCAGGGCTGAACTCGAAGTGGTACTGCACAAACTTGTCGAGGTCAAAGGCTTCAATGCCCTTATCGTTCAACAACTTCCATTTCAAAATGTTGTACGGCGATTCGCGCTTAAGCAGATAGTACTCCGCTAGCTTTGTTTTATCGTGGGCAACATTGACACGAACAAATATATGGGCACAGTGGACGGGAATTTCCTTGAAGATGTGTCTGGCGTGGTACTCCCAGAGCCCCAAATAGATACCGGACCAATAGAAGGTTTCGTAGAAGAAGAGAACCACAAAGAGCACCACAAACGATTCGGTGATGCACTTGGACACGGGGTTTTGGATCAACGTCTGCGTGAAGGCATGCTTGGAAAGCCGTTCAGTGAAGGCATTGTCTAAAGAGGAATATATGGCTTGGGCTTTGGAGTACATGGTGACAAAGGAATGCAAAAAGAAATGAGTCGATTAATTAATTAATTAATTCCAAGCCGAATATTTCCAAGCCGCTTTTTTTTTTCCTTCAAGCGTGCATGCAATCGGAAGAGTGGACCCTAAAAGGTTGGGGAATTCTGAGAGTAGTTTTAAACGAGCTTTCACGACCGGCCGTGCGGAGTCGTCTCGAGTATCCGAGATGGAGCCACCACGGGCTGTCTGCAGGACACAGGTTTAGATAACCAAGGATACCCGAATGGCACATACCGAATCATTAGATGGGTCACCGGATATGGCTATTGGATGCATGTACTTTGCGTAACCAGCGGGAGGTCGCATGTGCCCTATTGTCTGATAGTACAGATTGTCTGGAGATTCCGATTGTCTGATGGCTTTGATTGTCTGATAGCTTTGATTGTCTGAAGGTATAGGTTATCTGATGATACAGATAACCTGGGCATAAACATCGTCCGGAGATGCAGATGGTCCGGAGATGCCCATATAGCCGGACTCTCTAAGCAGGCTCTACAGTTAACCACTTTTCTTATCATGATGTAACAACCTAGCGGTCACAGCAATTGAGCAAGAGCTGTAGTGTAATCAGATGTTGTGCTCTTATCTTCGCAAATATAGAACTGGCGCCCTTGGGCACTATGCTGCGGTTTAGAATTCAACAAACAATGGCTTTTGCGGCGGACGGACCTCGAAAGTCTCATTAGACAGAGAAAGTTGGTTCATGAGCTCCATTTTCTGCTCCGGCGTCCAAATGTATGGTAATTGTTTGGAGTCTTCAGTGGCCGGGGCAAGATTTGGAGATGCAGCCAGACTGGGGTGGTCGGCGGTGTCACTAGCCGAGCCCGGGTTCTCCGGAGTGGATGTCTGTTTGGAAAGAAAAGACGATGCATCGATGAGGTTCTCGGTCAAATCATTGACGATGCCCAACAACTCGTTTTGGCGTTTCTGCTGCTTGATCAAGTCCTCCTGCAAGTCTTCATCCGAGAAGGTTTCGTTTCCCAATAGAGAAGTTCTTTCGTTGACGTCATCGTCATCGTTAGAGCCGAGGCACGATAAGCAGAGACCCATTTTGAGTGGATAAGATAAGACTAGATGGGCTTATCTGCGTGGTTCGGGAGCTTGTGTAATGCTAGAACCGGAGGGTGATATCGTTAGTTTGTAGAATATTGAGAGCTTTTTTTGTATCGAGAACTTAGCTAAGTATTCTGAGCTTGTTACGATCGTAATCTTATCTAAGTAATTTAAGTGTGGGTGGTGTTTGTGTGGTGTTGTATGCTAGGGTATACGGAAATGAGGTCTGTGGTGGCAGCAGGCAGGGAACATCTTCGCGGGGCACGTGACCCGTGGGAAATCCAGCCAGCCATACCGCATTTTATCACCGCAGCGATAACCACCATGGCTGCACGACGGGAACCGGACCTAGGGGGTGCAGGGTGGTTTATCGCGGAGAAAGAAGCTCTAGAGAAACTACGTCCATACTAAATTTTAATTACAGTAGACCAAAAGTTCGGGGCCTTTGCATGGGTGGCTCAAGTGGGATATCTTCTCGCGTAGCCTCAGCCGTGCTTCTTAGTCTTATCTGCATGCGTAACCACAGTACGGAACGGCCTAAAGGTGGGACGTAGTTATGCGCATCGCAACAAGGTGCAAAACACAAGCCTAATAAATTCTTCTTTCCCCAACCACCGGGGTTTAAGATTATATTTCGGTTTTGCTCTTTTGGCATTTTCCACGTTCACTTTGATTGTTTCCTTTTCTCTTCATGTTTGATAACTCTGTACAGCTCTTTTGCACCTTTCCTGCCGAGCTCCAGAGCCTAGTGTTAGGCTATATCGATAAGACCTGCCTCAGCACAATGTTTGATTTGGACGCTTTAGTGCAAGAAAAAGCGATAGACCAAAAAGTAGAGCTGGTATTGGACGATCTACAAGAAAATCCTTTCTTGGAGTGTCGTCACAGAGCTCTAGTGGCCAAGCATACCCAAGGTCCTCTTATCTTCAGCAACTTGCTACTGCAGCTGTCCATAGACCTTGCCGAGATCCATTACCTTATGGCACACGGAATCAAGCTTTCACCACGTAACTTGACCATTCTGCTTTTTCTCGAGTGCATGGATGTTCCGCCGGCCTGTTTACTTCAGTACTTGTGCTACCTCCAGACCATGCCACAGTCAGTGACTCTCCACTTAAATGCACGTTCCAAAGCTGGGTTTCCCAATAAGGTGCAAAAAGCCTTGATGTTTGTTGCCAGTGCTGGGCTCCGGGTCTCTGACCTAGCAGTTCGGCATGTGTGTCTGGGGTCATGTAGTGAGATAGCGCAGTCAAACACCATAAAACAAGCCATTGTTCTTCCAAGCGAAGGGGGAGTCTCCAGCCCGGATTTTCCCATAGTGAGCTCTTCAGCGAATTTCCCCATGGGTTTTGAGGACCCGTTTCCTCTGCTCTCAGAGAATCTAGTTCTGTTGCAGCTCCACTTATTTGCACCCAATTGCCTTCCTCAACTCCTCAAGTGCCACACGGGCCAAGCCCTTAGTCTGGTTGATTTGGCTTACAACCACATTACCGAATGGCACATGAGCCAGATATGTTTTCCCCCGACCGTGAGAGCATTGAACCTCTCCAATAACCAATTGCATATAATGAGCAACGAGACGTTAACGCTCCTGAACCTCCCATGTTTGGAGCAGCTTGACATATCCAACAATAACTTGATGAAAATTGAGCCTTTCCATCACATTCACAGCAGCTCTTTGCGCCGGCTTGATCTTTCTGGTAACCTCTTGCAAGACTACTCCTCCCTATTCAAGAGCCCCTTCTTTGAGGGCTTGAGGGAACTCGATTTGTCCCGGAACTTGTTGGACTCCTTGACGGAGATTCCAAGATCGGTAACCACCGTTGGCTTGGGGGGAAACTATTTGCAGGCCTCGGTTAAAAGAGCCTACGATGAGTAAATTTGCACCCGGTACTGCACCCACCACACTCCGTCACGGAACCCTGCTTTGCCTGAGCACTTCTGTATCCAGCAATTGAGGGTGGATGTTAAATAGAGATGTATGAAATGCTATGCCTTAAGACTTATATATGAAAATACCATGTTTGATGTAAAATCGAATGAAATGCTGTTTCAAACTGAAATTAAAAATGCTTTGGAGCCCCATTTACGAGTTTGAGATTGTATGTAGTACCATGTATGAATCTGTTTTAAGAAAGTACCATGTATGAATTAGGGATAGAAAAAAATGCCATGTATGAAATTCAGATTGCATGTAACGCCATGTATGAACTGCTATGTATGAACTGATAAATATGTGAGCTGCAACAGCCAGTGTGTGCAGGATACGATAACTTGTATTATCTGCAGTACAGATTCAAAACACTGAGTTGGGCAGATGGACCAGGCTCACATGTGCCTAGGAATGCAGAGATTGAACCGGGTAAAGTGCATGCTGAGTGATACACTAAGCAGCATGCAAACTCGAAATGACGTTCCGACGGTCGCATCCGGTACGTAAGGATGGACTCGGTTCTCGGGAACGAATGAGGTCTGACCCCGAGATTGGAATCGGAAGGTTCCGACTGGAACACCGGGACGGGATGAGCTCCGGGTTGGATACAGGAATGGATTTCAAGGAGATCAATATATATCTGGGATCGCGATCATGTTTGAAGGGTATCAATTGTGACAAGAGATCACTGACTTCCAAGTTTAGATAGCTAAGAAACTGAATATAAGTGATCAAAGATGAGAACTGAGATTCCACACTTAAGAGAGTTACTAAAGACCAATAATACAACTGTTCCAAATTATGCGAAGGTTTATGGTTACGCACAACATGAAATGCTATGTATGAACTGCTAAACATGAGGATGTATGCGTTGGATGCAGGCCCCCGTCCTCCCCCGCACCCGGACCCTCCTCCTCCATCCTACCCCAATTACCATCCACATTGTTAGTAATTTCCCTGCACCAGTTTCATAGATACCGCTCCTGCACACGTAACCATGTCCAAGTCGCTAGCATTGTATGCGTTTGAGGTGCTCTCCAAAGAGCTTGCTGGCTCCAAGCCGGTCTCATTAGGCGAGTTTGAGGCTCGGATCGGCACCAAAGATGCTTCCTACCCGTCCAAATCGCCTTTATTCGTCACCTGGAACGCCGATAATGAGTTGCGGGGTTGTATCGGGACTTTCCAGGCCCAGGAAATCGGGTCTGGCTTGAAAGAGTTTGCGTTGATCAGTGCTTTGGAGGACCTGAGATTTAGTCCTATCAAAGCCAGCGAATTGCCAAGCCTCTCTGCGCACGTGACTCTTTTAGCCAATTTCACCGAGGTCAGTGACCCTGAGGATTGGAAAGTCGGTCTCCATGGCTTGAAGGTGGCTTTTGTCTACAATAGCCATCGTTACCTGGGCACTTTCTTGCCGGTGGTTGCGGAGGAGCAGGGCTGGAACCACATAGAGACGCTTTGGAACTTGTTGAGGAAAGTTGGTCTTTCGGGCATTCCTCGGCCGCAAACTCTCTCGTTGTACCGCTCTTTGATAGAGACTGGGGCCATGAAACTTGAGAGATATGATGGGCTCAAATGCGATGCCACGTATCAGGAGTATTCGAGCCTCCCAAAGGAGTAAACCGAGTAATGGAATAAGGGTAAGGTCTTTAGAAACTGGTGTTAATTTGGTGACTTGAGATGGTCAGCCTGAGAAATCCGGCGCCGTACTACTTTGGCATCATATGATATTTGCGTTTCTAGGGCCCTGTACACCAGCCACGGACTTATTGAATAAGTCTACAACAAGTTTGATTTTTCACTTCATCTGCTAGAAATTTGTAAAGGTTTATAGCTTTTAGAAATTCAAATTTAGACAAAAAACCAAGTCCACAAAATTGTGATGAATTAAAAAAGCAGGATTCAGGAAATTCCATAAAAGCGCAAGTGGTTTAGTGGTAAAATCCAACTTTGCCATAGTTGGGCCCCCGGTTCGATTCCGGGCTTGCGCACTTCTTTTTTCGATCTCGACGCGGCTTTAATTTATCGTATTCTGGGGAATCTTTTTTTGCGGTTTTCATCTCTATGACTCTTCACTGGTTATCTCTACAGGGATCTACTAAAAATTGGATACTTTTCTCGGGGATAAAGTGTCTATGATATTCCCGGCCCCTAAGATACCTTGGGTATACAGTATGTGCATGCGAAGCCAGAGATCCGGTCCTATATCGGATTTCATAAACCAATCAGGGTCCGCCGGCCGATGCGTCACCTCACGTCAAAAAAGGTCGCAAGAGAAACAAGGCGTTCGTCCCAAAGCGGTAGTCGAGGATAAATAAGCTCGAAAAAACGACGTGCATCCAGCTATCTCCAGCCATCTACTAACCCATCCTGCTTGACCTCAATCGTTTGGCCGGTCCCTGCAGTTCTCGTGTGTATACAAGCAAGGCATTTCTCGTGTGTAGTTCATTTATTTCCTTCGATCTCCGTTCCTATTGTTGGACTGTATTTGCTTTGTCTAGTGCGCTCCTGCACCCATCACCTCTATAATGAGCAGATTGCGAAGCTTCCCGGGTAAATCACTATTCACCACGGACATAGAAGACGCAGAAAACGGTTTTCTTTTTTAATCCTTTAACCTTGGTTAAGCTTTGAACACTTAAGCGAACCACTTTTTATCCTTTTCGCTGAATTTTTTTTGGAGAGACTCCTTCCTATCCTCCCTAATTTCCTCCCATCATCGTCTTCTGCTACACCTCTAACCTTAGGCTGAAATTAAGCTGCGACTTCTTCTCCGGGCAGTGCATCTCAGCGCGCTTATTTATACGTCTTCTCATCCGCCGCATACTTTCTTCAGTTCTCAACAGTACATTGTGGTCGTACTTTTCAATCGCCTCACTCTTTGGCATCAAAACGGCATCAACACATCTCTGCCCAGCGCACTAGTCTGGCGAGTATTTAAAAGGTCCCTGTTCCGCCGGTTGAAGTCCAGCTTTCATTAAGAGTGTTACATCTCCTCAGTCAGGCCAGACATCTCTCTAGCCCACTTGTCCACTCAGTCATTGAAAAGAACTACTCATAATGGGAACACGCACCTGTGAAAATTCCATTGGTCAAAACACAGACTTCTTTGCGGCCAGAGTATCGTCTGTATTCGTGTTGCTAGCACTCTCGGCTGCTGGCTCGTTTCTTCCATTACTAGCGATCAAGTTCCGCTACCTCGGAATCCCCAAGTCCGTGATTTTCGTCACCAAGTACTTTGGTAGTGGTGTCATCATTGCAACTGCATACATCCACTTGCTCGGAGAGTCGGAAACCAGCCTTACAAACCCATGCTTAGACGATAGCTGGATCGAATACTCGTACTCGTCGGCCTTGGCCTTGACCGGAACTCTTGTCATGTTCCTTATTGAGTTGTTCGTGCACAGGGCCGTGGACAAGAAGCAACAGCTCGGTGAGTTACACTTGCCCCATGAACATTTGTCCAATGAGAGGAAGTCCGATATGGAGTGCCAGTTTGTGGCCGACACTTCCGAGGACTCTGAAGAGTCTTCGCCTTCTAAAGGTGGAAAAGTGTCTACGCGTAAAGAGGATGTGTTCAAGACTTTGGTCAATATCTATCTTCTTGAGTTTGGCATTGTGTTCCACTCGGTGTTTGTGGGGCTCTCGCTTGCTATTTCTGGAGACCAGTTCAAGACGTTGTTTGTGGCAATTTCTTTCCACCAGTTCTTCGAGGGTTTGGGCTTGGGGTCTCGGTTTGCTACTGCCCTGTGGCCTGAAGGCTTGGAGCGCATGCCATGGTACCTTTCGTTCGTGTACTCCATTACTACACCTGTGGGAATCGCCGTGGGGCTTGGTGTGCGTCACCTCTACTCGGAAAACAGTTCCACATCGCTTATCATTGTGGGGGTGTTTGATGCTTTCTGCTCGGGATTGTTGATCTACAATTCATTGATTGAACTTTTGGCACGTGACTTCTTCGTGGACCCTGTGATGAGGTGCTGTAGCAACGCTCGTCTTTCAGTGGCCTTGGGGCTGTTTATGCTCGGAACGTTTCTCATGGCCTTGATTGGAAAATGGGCTTAACACACGAGATGTGGGTTATAGAAACCTCGTGCATGCCCAGTTATGCAATGACCACCCCATAATTTTCGAAGACACTAGGAAATATCTGCGTGCATTCGATTTATTCACATTGTTGTTCACCGTCCCGCACCATACCGGTGCTAAGCGATGCCTGACCAACGTGCTGACGTCATTCCAAATAATAAAAAAAAACGTTTTCTCATTTCTACAATGCTGTAAATCACGTGGTTCCTACAACCAACAATCCAGTGTCCATAGCTCCAACAATGAAACCAACCTTTAAAATAACCCGCTTATATGCACACCACCCCACGTCCGCGCACAGCTTATCACCCACTCCACCAACCCATACTTCCTCTTCCCCCGCCAGCAACTTCTTCACCATGGACTCAAGCCCTGGCGCCCTGACCCCGTTGCAATATGGCGATGGCGGCGGCAAGCTTTACGGCATGGAGAACTTCGGCAATTCCTGCTACTGCAACTCCATCCTCCAGTGTCTTTATTACACCACCCTGTTCCGTCGGAAACTACTCCAACACCGAAACTCCCCCCACGAACAGAAACTCACGGTGCCTGGGACTCATCCTCACAGTTACCAGGTGAAATACGACCAGCTCTTTGCCAAGAAATTGAAGGAACAAGGTAAACCCGGTCCAGCACCCAGTGCGTCTGCCAAGTCGGAGAACTCCGACGCGTCGGGCCGCCCCTTAATCCGAAACTCGTTTTTCGGCAAGTTTGGAAGCTCCTCCACGTTTGCACTTAACAATGATGCCACGTTCTCTCATCCCAGCTACCGCAAATTGGGATACCTTCAGAATGCACCACGGTGCGAGTCGCTTTCCACCGAGCAGAGACTCTTGATCCAGAAAACCCCCGATTACCATGACCTAGAGATCTTAGTCACACGGCCTTCCATAACTGCAGCCAATTGTTCCAATTCGGCCTCTTCCAGTAATGCCACGGCCTCTACTCCGGCTACTTCTGCCGAGAAAGACGAACAGGCGGACTCCGGGCCGCTTTCTTCCGCCGTGGCTACTCCTGGTCTGGCCTCGGGGCTGACGGACCCCTTGCCACCATCTTCTCGGTCCAGTCATGTGGTCATTGGTATTCCGAATCCGGAACCACAACTCCAGGTGCCCATAACACCCTTCAATGCCAATCCCTCGGTGGACCTGCGGAAAAGGGCTGCGTTGGTGAATGGCCCCATTATCAATGTCGAACTGCCACTACTGCCCCTTCTGCAGGAGGCCGGTGACTCGTGTCTATTGTATGCCCTCAAGGATCTCTTTGAGGCCATGGCAGAGAACCAGTCCCAAATCGGAGTGGTTTCGCCCTTGCACTTCATCACCAAGTTGAAGGAGAAGAACTTTCTCTTTCGCCAGGCAAACATGCACCACGATGCCCACGAGTTCTGCAATTACCTCGTCAACGAGACAATCGAAAGCCTTACATCCGAAATGGGCACCCCGACCAACTGGTGCACTGATATCTTCCAAGGCTTGATCACCAACGAAACAAAGTGCCTTTTGTGTGAAAAGGTCACCTCCAAAGACGAAACCTTTCTCGACCTATCTATTGATATTCCCCCAGGAGAGAGTGCCTACTCATTAACATATTCGCTCAACAACTTCTCCAAGCTGGAGCACCTCAACCACCAGAACAAGTTCTACTGTAACACGTGCCTGTCGCTCCAGGAGGCAGTCAAGACCATCAACCTCAAGAAGACCCCTGAAGTGTTGATCATCAACTTCAAGCGTTTCAAGTACGACGAGAAACTCGATCGTATGGTCAAGCTCTTCGACTCCATCCTGTACCCATTAAGTCTTCGCTTGTTCAACACAACAGGGGGGCTGTCGAAGTGTGCAGATAAAGAACACACGGGCTGCGACGCCAACGAAGGTTTCTCGTTGTATGGCTTGTATGCTTTGGTGGTGCACATTGGAGGTGGGCCCATGCACGGGCATTACGTTGCACTATGCAAAAGCCAAAGCGGACTCTGGTTTCTTTTTGACGACGAGACTGTTGAGCTCGTTGAAGAGTCATATGTGTTACGATTTTTCGGAAACGGCCCTGGATTGGCAAGCGCATATATCTTGTTTTACGAGAAGATAGACACTGCGGTCAACGGCACGGATTACGGCATTGATTTCAGCAAAATCTACAATGGCAGTGACTTTTCTATGGCTTCGCCAACAAAGGACACAAGCTCTACCAACACAGCTGCAAACACCAGTTTCGTATACCCCGAGTACCCCGCAGGCTCCGATCTGGATGTGAACAGCTTGAAGGAAAGTAGCTTCGAGAAGGACGACAAGAGTATTGGCCGAACAACATCTCTCTTGAAAAAGACGTTTTTGTTTGACACGAAAAACCTGGAGAGCAGTGCCGAGCCTGCACAGAAACCTCCTCGTCTGGCCGGGGAGAGTCTGGCTGGATCTACCGCATCAGGTGGGAAGTCAGAAAAAAAACTGTGGGTGACCGGTCTAAAACGACGCGAGTCTAAAGCAGACACCAGCGTTACGGACCGCAAGACATCGGTGAGCAGCGTCAAAACAAATACGAGTACCACGTGCAGTGAAGCCGAGGAAGATAAAACAAAGCGTCGGGGAAGCATCTTCGGTTTCAAGCGCAAGAAGTGAGGCTTACGGGACAAAAATCAAGAAAAAATTCATTCAGAGCAATGGGTGCAACGGATTCGCAGCCGCGCCCCCGCGCCTACTTCGAATGATGCATGTTGAGGCTAGAGCGATATCTAGCGCGATGTCACGTGAAGATGACTGATACGCAGACTGAGGCGAGTATAATAAGCGACAAGATCGTACGATCTTTAGTCAGCCACAACCATACTTTTCCACACCATGACCAAATTCAACGTGATATCGCCTACACTCGAGACTAACTCGTCCACCAAAATCATCACCCTCGCCGCCGGCTGCTTCTGGGGCGTGGAAAGAGTCTTTTCCAAATACTTCAAGTCTAAAGGCTTGGTGGACATCAAGGTCGGCTACGCCAACGGATCCGCCACCATTCCCGACGTCACATACAAGCAAGTGTGCTCCGGCTCAACCGGGTACGCGGAGTGTGTTCAGATCTCATACGACGCACAGGTTCTCCTGCTCAAGGAAATCTTGGACATTTTCTTCCGGATCCACGACCCAACCACAGTCAACTCCCAGGGCCCCGACGTGGGAACGCAGTACAGAAGCGGGATCTTCACCCACTCTGCGGAGGACCTCGACATTGCCAAGAACTGCAAAAATTACTTCCAAGCCGAATGGTACCCCAAGAACCACATTGCCACAAGCATCGAGCCCATCCAAAACTGGTACGATGCTGAGGACTACCACCAGAAGTACTTACAAAATAACCCAGGCGGCTACGAGTGCCCCACGCACTTTTTGAGAACAAGGCCTAAGGTATAACTCCAGCTACAACTTGGGTTACATATTTAGGGTAAGATTATAGAGACACGGTGTCAGGTAATAAAGGAAAAAAAAAGAGAACTCATGTAGACGCAAGCACTCGGAGTAAAAGGCTAGCATAGCATTACATCGTATAGCCTGATTTATAAAACAATGTGGTCTGAAAGTATAAGGTCGTGCTTGACCCATGGCTACACGACAGGTCATCGCCATAGTACATTGTAATGCAAGGTTGACTCTAAAAAAACGGGCATATGTAGTCCGGCCAAAATAACCCCCGATTAAAAGAATGACTCTAATCTTAATTTTTTTTAGGTTTCTCCTTCCTATTTGGGTCGAAATCGCACAATCAGAAAAGAGCCTGGATTTCTCTTATTGTGGTTAAGCAACCAGTATTTTGCATTCATAGTGCGCAGCAGCAAGACCATACGAACCCAAGTGGTAGTCAGTAAAAACACCAAAAGGGACTTCAAAAATCAGCCAGGTGATTTATTGAAACACAAACACAAATCCACAAAAACGCAGGCCCCGTCTTTTATTTAAAGCCTACAAGTCTCCCACAATTTTTGTACTACTCGAAGTGTCAGTTCATGTTGCTCGTGTTAGATAATGGTGATGTGACTCTCCACTAGATTCAATATGAGTATCGCACTATCATATAGGTTATGATCCCCATCAACAACCCCATGGCATTAGTACAAGCTATGGTAATCGTAACAAGAGTAGACAAAAAAGCCATAGTTTGCCACAGGAAAAACACCGATATCTCCTTGATTTTGGGTTGCTACATGACAATCGCTATTGTTATGTGCATGGTCATATGCAGGATATTTCATTAAAAAAGCTTAAAGTTGGGCAGAAATCCCAACAGATGATTACACAATATCACAAAAAGTTAAATCAGACCATAATTAGAGTTTGAATCAGAGTTTGGAAAATGGAGTTATGCATGTAGTATGTAGTATGGAGTATGGAGTAAACTGGCCCGGAAATATCTCATCTTAAGTTAGTGACTTCCGGGGCTATCCTAAACATTTGAATATCTTCGGAAGAGAGAATGAAATGACCTAAATCAATAGGTTCGAAATGTATTTATACCCAGAACAGATTACCAAATTATTACCGAGCAAACAGAGATTAATATAGATGGTATTTAAGCTACTGAGGTACTGATGGGTAGTTCCTTCCCGGCCTCTGGCTAGTCCTCTTGTTTTAGTGGTGTACAGTGTTTTTCAAAACTATTCAAACCAGCGCGGCAAAACGATTCAAACCACACTAGCAAAATTAAATAAACCAATAATTCAAAAAGTTTCGTAACCCCTTCGCACAGTCTTCCATACAGGATAACAAGGTTTTGAGAATCAGTCCAGGTCCTCAGTAGACATCAGTACCTCTACAGTAGTTAATATTGGTGGGTCTGGTGTCGGGAGACAACTTGGTATGTCCTCCTTCAGTTGATATATATTTCGGATACTCTTATAGAATAGCGGGAGCTTGTCCTTTTATATTGGGGTGAGCCTTCACACGACCACAGTCACGTGAGTGACCGAGGTCTCAGGGAAACACGGAGCCGCGGCTCCTGTTTCTCAACACAAGGAAACCAGTTCAGTTCCGTCCGTTTTGACCCTTGATTGGTACTGCAAGACTCCTAAATGTAGTACATATGAGGCAATCCTCCAGATTTAAGATTTCAGAATATTGAATTCTAATAAAAGTTGGTGTGAAACATTACGCCATTTGGTTTGAAAGACTGTGCGAAGAGGTACGAAACTTTTTGAATTATTGGTTTGTTTAATTTTGCTAGTGTGGTTTGAATAGTTTTGAAAAACACTGTACTAAATAGACTAATGGCTAAGAATAGATCATTTCTATAGATAGACCGATTATTAAAAAAAGATTATTACTAGGCTAGAAACTCTAGAAATAGACTGATTGTATTCTTGTAGATATGCCCAGAGCCTTTGAATATTTTCTGGTTGAAGATGCCAAGAGAGATCAGGCAATCAACATAAATACTACTTAAAGCAGAAAAAATGGCTATTGTTAGACACGGCCCACGAGTTTTAATTACTTGATTAACTATTCACCAATGGATCCGCTCCATTTACCAGCTCTAATTGTTCTATAAGTAGTGTGCCCTGGTGGTCTAAAAGTATATAGACACTCTAGATAAAGACTAGAGTAGCCACTATGACTTAGTTTCTATAGATATCTATAATTTAGAAATATAAGCCTCGGAATGTCTACACAAAACGAGAGACTATGGCCACCAAGGCACTACAAAACCCCAGATCTAGACCTTAGTATGTAGATGAGTCAATAGTGTAGTATTGAGTTAGGTATCAGTAGTATATATGTAGTTCTGAAACGTAGGCATATTCAAAGACCTATATCAAAATTTAGATGATTATAAGTGTTATACTTATCTACATACTGAGTACTGGTGGAACTAAGGTTATGAGCACTGGAGGGCATTCGCAATGTATAGACTTGGGCACTATAGACTAAAATATTTTAAAATGTGATAGCAGAGACCACATGATATGATACTATTGAGGTTTCATTCATCATAGATACATTTTCTTCAGATCCCATTCCACACATACTATTTATTTGGTACGCACTGGTGAGGCCATGGTTATGAGCACCAGTAGACCATGGTACTGGTACCAATTGAGACAATGCACGTAATTCTAAATTTCCATAAAATAAAACATATAATAACATTTTCATCTAAAGCCATTTAAAACTGAGTCTCCCCCAATATACACTCCTACCAAATACCAAAACCAAATACCAAACGTATTACTAGGCACGTATTACTAGCACTTGGTAAGAACGTGCAGTCCATGGAACCAGAGCGCGCACGCGTCTCTAGCACTCAACATTCTCATCAGGTCAATCAGGCATCAAGCTTTAGGAACTCCCAAACCCACCGACTCACCCAAACGCTTAACCTAAATTCATCCAGAAGCTTAAGCAAACTCACAATACTCATCTAAAGCCTAAGCCAATTGCCAACTCTCTCTATTAATATCAATCACATACAATGTCTCTCTGGGTCGACAAGTATAGGCCCAAGAAGCTCGAGGGCTTACTGTTCCATGAGAACTTGACACGGTCTCTTAAGGCGCTAGCGTCCACCGGCGACTTTCCCCACTTGCTCGTGTATGGCCCTTCAGGAGCAGGCAAAAAAACACGCATCTATGCCACGCTCAATGAGTTGTTTGGAGCGCAGGTCGACAAGTTGAAGATCGATGTTAAGACCTTCATCACGTCGTCCAACCGTAAGCTCGAGTTCAATGTGTTGAGTTCTCCCTACCACTTGGAAATCACCCCCTCCGATATGGGCAACAACGACCGTGTGGTGATCCAGGATCTCTTGAAAGATGTGGCTCTGACGGAGCAGGTGGATTTCCTGAACCAGGGCAAGGCCAACATCAAACACAGGTTCAAGGTGGTGGTGATCAATGAGGCCGACTCCTTGAGTAGAGATGCCCAGGCTGCTTTGCGGAGAACCATGGAGAAATACTCGTCCAATATCCGTCTCATTATGGTGTGTAATACCATCTCCAACATCACGGCACCCATCAAGTCGCGTACGTTGTTGATGCGTGTTTCTGCTCCTTCGGCCTCGGAAACTGCTGCTGTGCTACACTCGGTGGCAGTGAAAGAGAATGTTCGATTTTCTTCGCCAGATGAAGCTGCCATCCAGGGTTTTTTGCAGAAAGTGGCCGAAGCCGCAGAATATAATATGCGCCGGGCTCTCTTGAGCTTCGAGACCATTGCAATGCAGACTGATACGGTGAATGTAGCCAGGATCGACCCCAATGTGGTGTCTTTGGACTGGGAGGTGCTCATCCATAGCATCGCACTGTCCATGGCCCAGAACCAGTCGGTGGCCAATTTGGCCAAGTTGCGTGTGACCTTCTACGAGTTGTTGTCCCACTGCATCCCAGCCCGGCTTATTTTGAAGACCCTTACGTTGAAGTTGGTGTCAATGCTCCCGCAAAAGTCTGTTGACATTGTCAACCTCGCTGCGGTGTTTGATGAACGCTTGAGTTTGGGCTCCAAGGCCATTTTTCACTTGGAGGGCTTTGCTGCAAAGACAATGGTCATCTTGTAGGAGATCAAAACAAAATACATTATAGAACGAGACGTTTTCATTCTAAACTAGTACCATGGTGTGGCCTACTGGCCCTGTGCACCCGTACACCGCGTCTTCTCTCCGCACATTGTACGTCTAATCTCTATCTCTCTATCTACACCTATATCCATGGACTACATTAAGAAAACGATATGGGGCCCCGACCCCAAGGAACAGGTATGTTATAGGAAGTGACGAATCACGTGATCCCAACCAATTAAACCACTGGGCAGAACCACCATTTGACCAGTCTGTTTGTTGAAGTATGATGTCGAATCGCATTACTAACAGTAGATGAGAACAATCAATCTGTTGCTCCGCAAGAACAAAAGAGAGCTCGACCGATCGCTTAACCAGTTGCAGCCGTTGAAGAAGAAAACCGAGGGCTTGGTGAAAAAGTCCGCCAAGAGCGGCGACTACAAGTCGGCCAAGGTCTATGCATGCGAGCTTATCAACATCCATAACCAGTACAAGAAGCTCCACATCTCCAAGACAAAGCTAGAGTCCATCACCATGGCCATCAATGAGCAGTGGCAAATGAAGAAGTTGACGCAGTCGTTGCAGTTGTCGACGGGGATCATGAAGGATGTCAATTCGTTGGTTCACATTGGGGTGATTAGTGGCACCATGCAAGAACTCTCCAAGGAGTTGATGAAGGCCGGAATCATCAATGAGATGATGGACGATATGGTGGATCTTGATATGGACGAGGAGTTGGAGGACGAGTCCCAGGAGGAGGTCAACAAGATCATTCAATCCTTGACCGAAGACAAATTCACTAAGGTCGAAACAGAAGTTCCTGCCACAGACTTTGCTGAAGACGTTCCGGCCGTGGAAAGCGAAGGAGAGGATTTGGGAATGCTCGATGAGATGCAGCAGAGACTCAAGGCACTCCAAGAGTCATAGACTCAGATTAACACGGGACAAGTTCAGAGGGCCTTCTAATTTCAGGACTAGCATACATGAGAGTCTTCTCTAAGTCGAATAATGCCTTTTAGTCTCGATAGCTTTCGTCAATCTCGAAAGACCTCTTCAATCATGTTAGCTCTATCAATCTAGTGGCTCATGCTATGTTGAAGACTAGGTTGACCATGATGCATATGCCTATATAGGCGACGCTGGCCACCGATCGGGAGCCATACGAGTATGCAAAGGGATTAGCAAAGTTGCTAGGGAAGAACAAAGCTTGATTCTGGGAGCGTCTTTCGTCGTTGGTGGACCGAAACTCTTTGATTTTGGTGTTCACTAATGTGAATTTGCCTGGCACCGCTTCGTCAGAGATAAAGTCATGTCGCATATGAGGGCATACGACGCTCACCAAGACGCTGGGATCAATAAGGATGTGTTCCACTGGAGATGCATTCGAAGATTCAGCTTTGAAGTTGGCTTTTAAGCCAGCTGTTGGTTTTATTATGCTTCGTTTGTTCAAGGTGGCCACATACGAAAGAACAACTCCTGACTGAACTTTGCTTTCACTCTGTGCTTTCGTCACTTGCTCGGGCATGAAGAAGTAATTGGAGTGCACCACCTTGCTGCCTCTGAAGGGTCTATATTTGACACTGGACTGGAAGTCCATGATGGTCTTCTTGCTCAATGGGGATTTGGCTGCGTTCTTGAGAGTCGCCAGACTGGGCTTTGAGGGAAGCCTCACATTTTCAAGAGGAGCTTGTGGAGCGGCTTCAACCTGTGGAAGAGTATCTCCAGAACCGTCTGGAAGAGCCATTGCTGGATTTTGGTATTGCTCCTTGAATCTAATCAAACTATCGAGGAACAGGTCGTCTGGGTCAGGGAGAACCGTTGCTATTGCACCCAAATGGACTTGCACCATTAAGACCGCAAGCAAGTGTCCATAGGCCACCATCATGAAACCGTCACTAAAGTACTGTTTGAAAAAAAGAGCTCCAACGCAAGTGACACAATATGATGTCAATGAAGTCAAAGTATTTATCTTTATAACCAGAATCTTCGGGCGTGGCTTTAGACTGCGGATAAATTTATTACTCAGGAGATTTTGTAATCAATGTATTAATGCAAAACTATATAGTGTGGTGGAAGGATGTGCGTCACAAAAGGAGAGGCACAAAGTTGCCTGCGAGGTTGCAACCACCAACAAATGCAGGGGGTGCTTCTAAAGAGCGGCGACCAATGCTGCAACCAAGAGAGCAGTGGGGATCATCTTCAGGGATCCCAGACTGGCCAAGGAAGTGGTGCCGTTACGGGCAGTACTTCCAGTTTGGGGAGTAGCCCCATTACCGATGACAGTTCCGGTTTGGCTAGTAGTTCCGTTTCCGGCAGTAGCAGCAGCAGCAGCCACAGCAGCAGCGGCCACATTGGCCTGCTTCACCTTTTGGACTCTGAGGCCAGTGTATTGAACCTCGGGCTCGGACTCCGATTGGGGTGTGGACTCGACCTCAGACTTCTTTTGTGCGATACTGTATTCGCTCATTCCATCCGAATATTCGAAATCAGAAGGCTTTCCATCGCTGTTCAAGGTGTTGATGTTCTTGATCACCTCAACGTTTTCAATCACCTCGATTTTGTCCACGTCCTTGGGGTTGTCGATGTAGTCAATGATACCAACATTGTTGATCTTCTCAATGTGCTTGACTCCGTCGAGGTACGATGGGTCGTCAATGTGCTCGACATTCTTGACCTTTTCGATGTTCTCAATCGAGCCCTTGGAAACAAAGATGGGTCTTTGGTGCTTCGACAATGCTGGCTTGGTATCAGGAAGAGCTTGGATGGAAACCTTCTCTGCGTAGTAGTATTGGTCGTCCTTGCCATCACATTCATCTTTGTTGAAGTCCATGAATGCTTCTTCTCCAGCAGGAGGAAGCATCTCTTCGATGTTCACCACATGCTCGATGTTTTCAATGGTACCAACATTGTCTGCCAACATATTCTTGGAGTGCTCGACGGTTTCGATGTTCTTGATGTCTTCGATGTAGCCGATGTTCTCCAAGTTTCTGAGGTTCTCCACCTTCTCAATGTTTTCAATGAGCTCGACATTCTCGATATCACTCTTCTGGAAGTCTGGCACAATGCCACTGGCAGTGAACTGGACTTCCTGGCCTGGCACAGCAAAGATGGACACTTCTTCGATGTTGTTGATTCTCTCAACGTTGTTGATATTCTGCACATCTTCAAGGCTCTCGACATTCTTGATGCTTTCGATGTTGTCAATGTACTCGATCTTGGCCAAGTCATCGAGGCTGTCAAGATTCTTGATGTTTTCAATCTTGTTGATGTTGTCGATGTTCTTGATGTCTTCGAGGGAATCGATTTCTCTGATAATACCAACATTGACAATATTCTTGATGTTGCCAGTGTGCTTGATGTCTTGAATATTCTCAATGTGTTCCACCTTGTCGATGCTTCCAACATTGTCAATCTCACGCAAGTCATCAATGTAGGACACTGTATCGATATTGCCAATGTACTCCACATCACTAAGCCTGTCGAAGTTGTTAAGCAAGCCAACCTTGTTGATGTACCCAATCTTGGTTTGATAGGTGTACTCATCATCAGAGGCGGCAGGTGCAGAAGGGTCCAAGTCTTCGAGGTCATCTTCAAACTCGTCTTCAAACTCTTCATCCGAATCAAGCAATTCTTCAGAAGGAGTCTTCTTGTCCAAGGGGTCAACCTTGATCCACTGAGCCTCAGCTGCTGGGGGGCCAATGTTGAATGCAGAAAAGGTGGCGGTTTCCCCCAGCTCTTGCATGAACTGCGAGTAGAACTGCGATACAATAAAGTCCCGAATAACATCGGAGGTTTCGGAGTTGGCAGCCACCAAGGAGTCATAAAGGAATCTGAAGCAGTCAATCTGTTGCATCAACTCAGCATTTTCCTTCAAGTTGTCAGGAATCTCGGAGTTGGTTCCAAATAAGATGCCATTGATCTGGGCAAACTTGGACTCCGACACTGAAGACTGGCCTTGTAACGAGTCAAAGGAAAAGGAACACGAGTGGTCGTCGCTGGAGATGGAGAAGACCAAAGGCCCCGAGCTGGGGTCCTTGTTCACTTCAATCTCCACGTCCACCTCTTCACTGTCCAAGGTGTGCACCAAGTTCTCCATGGTGGACTGAGCAGACTGCTGAGCAGCGGCATCACCGGGAACCACTTGAGCCGTCACGGCTGCAGAAACCCGGTAGGAGTCTTGCTGCTTTGCGGCCACAAAAGTGCCCAAGGACACAAGGACTAAGAATGGAAGCTTCATTGCTGGTTAGGAAGATGTAACACAGGAATGGGAGGGAGGAGAGCAGGAGCTAGAGACTAGGAAGATGTTGTAGGATTGCTTGAGATTCGAGAGCGGGTGCAGTGCAAGGGGGTTGTTGAGCTGCTGGTAGCTGGAAATCTGTGGGTGGATACAAAAGAAAAATAAGTGGAGGGGAAAGGGCGATATATATATACCTGGGGCCCTATTTTGTACATGCCGCACACGAAACGATTGCAAAAAAGGTGCGTCACCAGCAGAGGAAAAAGTGCCACTATCATAGGGAAAAAATAGCGCGCTTTGGAATACCCTGCATTAATGTGGTCGGGAGATACAAAATTCCCTTTTCTGCTTGAGCCGTCAGTTTTTGTGGAACATCTTTGGTATGCCGGGGATAGCCACAGCAGATTGAGTCTAGATTAGGCCTGCGCCTGCAGGCAACACCCCAAAGTACTTATTTGTCCCCAGCGTATGTACTAGTACTAAGTTGTACTAAGTTGTATCAGGCAGATGCAGAACCTTTTCAAGATCCACCAGAAGCAGAAATCACAAGTCCCAGAAAAAATTTTAAGAGCCATTTATGAAAGAAATAAATTTGGGTTGATAGTTGGGATGATGAATTAAATTGGTGATTTTGCTTCTTTAACCAAATTACCAAATTACCCAGTTACCCAGTTGACTATAATCAGTCACGTCAATTGACACTTGATTGACACTTGATGGTCAATCAAAACTTACTTAATTGAAATCAATTCAATAACTCCCAAAAAATTTTTATGCACGCTTGCTGAGTTCCTTAGTCCAGCCATGGAGCTCGTCGGTGATGTGGGTCAATTTGATGACCAGCTGCTCGATTCCATTCAACTCCGCTACAAGCTCCTGAAGCTCCCGCTTTGTTTGGGTCATATGTGCAGCGTTGGTCTCCAAGGCACTTAACTCCTGCTCAAGCTTGATGTAGTTGAGGGACTGATTGGTGTTGAGGTTCTCTAGGAGGTTCAAGTCGATGGTGGAGGCCTCGGTATCCGACTCGATCATGAGACGCATTTGGTTGAGGGCATGGTGGATGAGCTTGCCGCTGTCCAGAGACGCCATCTGTGTAGTAGTTACGGAGTAGTTGGTGTCGTTGGTGTAGACTGCTGTGGCCAGTTGAACAGGTGGAATGAGATTGGGCAGTATATGCAGGCAGCAAGATATACTACCATTGAATCTAAACCTTTCAACAAATATAACAAAGTATCATTTTATCGGGTCACAAATATCATTATGGGTTTTAGAACCTTTGATTTCAGACTTATATCAGTTTTATTTTCTATTTACAGCAACAAGTGCACGATGAGCTTTCATCTTTCTCATCTTGTCAACCTCTTCATTCACCTCCACTTTTATCACCTCCAATATTCTTGTTTAACGCCCCCTGTAGAGTCTGTACTCCGGAAGCTTGGACATTTGGATATTGGTCCATTTCTTCGTGGGTTTAGCATTCATCACCTGCACGTAGTCCACCGACTCCGGCTTATCCACCAACACCGTTGGACTCACTCTGACCTTGGATGTCTCATCGATAATCTCGAAAATCCCAGGCAATTTGTCGGAAGCCTTTCTCAACGCCTCACGTGCCACCTTGTCGTGGATCTTTCCCAGGATCTCAAAGAGCACCTTTCCGGTGGGAACTCTGCACGCCCAGTGGTCAAAAGCACCTTTACCTTTTCCCATTCTGGTCTGGTTTCCCTTGATACACACTGGAGTGTTGCACGTGAACCGGGTCACGAGCGAGGCTCCCTGGGGCCGGATCTCTCTCAGAATCACCTTATCGGCTTCCTGCAACTGTGTAGCGGTCATACGCAAACCGTTGGACTTCAATCTGAGTCCGTATTGGCCAAATTCCAACGAGTTTCCTTTGATCGACCCTCCTGTCCGCACAGTCACGCGGCCTTTGAAGGCCTTACGGATCCGCTTGTATCTTGGGGCATACTCGTGCTTGAAACGCTTGAAAACGCTGGAAAAAACGGGGTTTGTGATCGGGTTGGTGGAGGGCACTAAGGGCCTGGAAAGAAGCGGCAGTGCCTTGAGCGACCCGAGGATTTGCGTGAACATTGGAGTTGTAGGTGTAGAAGTAGTTGGGTTGATATGGACTTGATTTTCGCTTTTTTTGCGTGCGTATATGCAGGTCGCCTGGGTCGGTCTCTGGACTATAAAGTCTAGGATACTTTGATACACTCTAATTAGTAACATGTAGTTTTTTCAATCTATACATGTATTTTTTTCAATCTATATACATCGGTATTATCCATATATACATACATACAAATGGTAGTGTGTATATGTATGTTAGTCTCTTGATTACCTGATCTCAACGTGGTAGGCAGAGGCCAACTCTGCCTCCACCAATTTATGAATGGTATTCACCTCTTCGTTGGTCAAGTTACGGTCCATGGACTGGTAATTAACTCCGTAGCATTGGGACTTGCGGCCTGTTTTAGGATGCACAAACTCATCCTTCAATACCACACTCTCCACCAAGTCTCCTCCGTGCAGTCTGACCACCTCCATGACATCATTGGCATGCAACTCGTTGTCGCTGTTGAGCCAGTAACTCACATCCCGTTTCACGCCTGGGTACTTCGAGTAGGGCTGGAACGTGGAGATGGTGCCCTGCTTGAATTGACGGGCAAACCTCTCGTCCTGCAGCCAGAACAACCGGATATCAGGAATGCCAAAGAGAAGCATGGCAATACGGTCCAACCCAAGCCCAAACGCCCATCCGTACTTGTCCTGCGAAATTCCCGAGTTGTCCAAGATACTCTGCTGCACTATTCCACACCCACAGCACTCGAGCCACTCGCCTTTCCACCACACCTCGATTTCCCACGAGGGGCTTGTCCAGGGGAAGTACGCTTCGACCCACCTCACTTTCAACGGTTCATTGAGGTAGGCCTCGGTGGAGCCGGCCTCGAGTGCAGATTGGCGTGCTTTTTCAAACACCAAGTTGATCATGTACTCGATGGTTTTCTTGAGATGTGTGGATGCAAGCAATACCTGCTCGTCAGTCATGTATGCCTGCTTTGGGTTTCCAGGATTGGCAGGCTTTTCACTGAAATCGTCCTGCACAATAATATCCGTGCTTGGAATGGAGGCAATGTCCTTTTTTATACCTTCAATATCGTCGTTTTGAGACCACAACCGTGCACCCTCCATCTGGTGAAAAGCTGGGTAATGCGTGCGGTCGATTTCGTCTCGACGGTACACATCAGCCGTAATAAAGTATCCGGGTGTTTTGCACACCTGGAAACACTCATGTTCATGTGCAGACGTGTGTGTTCGAAGCAAATGTTTTTTGTTAATGTAGTAGGTGTCTGACTTGGATCTTCCTGGGTGGTCCTGAGGAAATCCTAGAACGTCGAAATTTTCAAACGTTGTGACGATTGGCTTGAAGTCATTGTAGAAGGTGTAACCCAAGCCCTGGAAATTGCTCTGGATGAGGTTCTGGAGGATTCCAATGGGGTGGTTGGGGTCCTGGTGGAGCTGACGTTGGGTCAATGCGAGAATCAGCTCAGGGACGTTGGTCCATTCGTCTCTTTCGTATATTTTCCCTGCAATCACAATGGACGATTTGTGCCTGATTTTGCGGGTAATGCTCTGCCGGATTGGCGCTAGTTTGGTGAAGATCATGGTGCCCGTTGGAGTATGGAGATGTCGAAAATCAGCCATTTCGTTCCCGCGCTGCATGCAGTGCGCGCATCAATCAGGTGGGCTTTTGGCTTCTGACCAATGAAGGACCCATTTGAAACCCGACTTTATAATGCTTCGGAGTTTGAAGTTTCTGGTTAGGGTTTGGTTTATTTCGGATTTCCCCATGTAATTTTTTTCTTAATGTTTGGTTTTCTTGGCGTTCAGTGTATGCTTTGGCTGCAAATGATCCACGTGAGATAGCTTAATCTGAGTAATCAGTTCATATAATACGAATTCTCCCAAGTCATCACCACGTTTCTTGAATGAATCTGCCTTCATTTTCCAACTGTATCAAGAAAGATTCTGGATCCTCGATTTCTTCTCTCAAGATCTCTGCTAATGTTAAACGCACTTGGATAGGCATTTTTCCACTGGCTCCACATAAGAACACAATGGCCTTTTCCTGCAAGAGAAGTCTCTTGACCACTTCTTTCTCTGCAAAAAGACGGTCCTGCACATACTTGTGCTTAAATCCGTCTTGCCTGGAAATTGCTGGGAAAACCTTCAACTGGTCTAAATCTTGTAACTTATTCCAGGTGTCTTCAAAAAAAAAGTCCTTTTTGGAGTCTCTGAAACCATAAAACAAATAAAGATCTTGGCTTCCTGCAACGTCGTCAATCAACGATTTCATAGGAGCAATGCCTGTTCCGGGTGAAATCATGAGGATGGGTGGCTTCAGGTCCAGTGGGTTGAAATTTAACCTTGACGAGTGAATGGAAAACACCAACTTATCACCAGCATTTAAGGTCTTGACCCATTTGGTGCAAAGGCCTCTTCGGATACGCCTAAGAATTGTTCTGTACTCGACAATGCCAATAAGAAGTTCCACCGAGTGTGGAGACGGCTTGGAAGCTATCAGGAACAAGCGCACCTTGATCAAGGGGAACAATTCGAGCACGTGTTCAACGGGGATTCGAAGGTTATTTTCAAACTCCATGATGGTCTCCAATATGGATCTGCGAGGCCTGTTGGCGTAGTTGTAGAGATCCTCGCTCTCTTCCAATTTCGTAAAGTCATACAACTTCTCCTTCTCTCTTTGGCCGTCTTCTGTGGAGTCATCAACAAAGTGGAAGAGAAGCGAGAAGAACGATCTTCTGGGAATCGATAAGATATCCAAGTGGTGTGTGAAAAGGGTTCTCAACGTAAGGCTCTTGGGGTCGATTAGTCCGCCCTCCACAGGCAATGGGGTTGTTATTTGAAGTGGCAAATCTGCAATGGGTAACCAATGAGGCTGTGCCTTGAAAAGTAAGTTGACGTCATTGGCATCGTTAGGAGGATATAAGGCCACAGTATCTCCAGGAGAGTAGTTCAAAGGTTGCAGATTTTCAGGAACCAGAATAGTAAGATGACGTACATCCTGGAAATGGTCTGCAGGAGTGAGTCTAGAGTTTTCCACCACAGTTCCTGTTTTAAGGTACTTTGCGTCTCGAGTCAACGATAAGTCACCTAAGTGCATGCGAGAAAGACCATCAGCCAAGTTTTCTTCAGTTTGAGTTTCGTCCTTCTTAAGAGAAAGTCCGTATTCCGGTGGCAACAAGAGCTGGTCGTCCAAGGTGGGCAAATCGGGGAAATGAGTATGGAGGCTATCCACCAAGGAACTGACCCATTCACTAAAAAAGCCGTCCACGCCCTCCGGGGCCATTTCGTCACTTTCACAGCGAGGACTCAACTCGGAGCATCCAAGCTGCGTAAGACGCGTGTGGAGCTTTTTGATGGCGTAATTGAACTTGACGTACGACGTATCACCAATGCCAAAGGACGTGAGACGGATGTGGCTAAGCAAATCATGTGGTAACCTTTTGCGGAGGAGGAACTTCATGAATTTCTTGCCGTTTTGGGGAATCTCCCCCTGACCTGTGGTGGAACACACCACTATAAGGAAACGAGTATCGGTGATAAGCTTCTCGGGTGGGTAGTCATTGAGAGCAGCCACCGTGGGCTGGAGCGAGATGTAGCGGAGTTTGCGTGCAAGGTAGTGGGCGTAGTCCTGGGCATTGCCTGTTTCGCTGCCATACAAAATGGTCACGCTATTGGGCCTTAGCATTGAGCGATGGTCTATATGCGATGGTCTATAGATGCGGTGTATGTAGATATGTAGATATAGTGCGCGGAGAGATCTGACGTCTAACAATACTGCAGATGCCATCAGTCTGCAACCCAGATAATAAGCAAGAGGTGATATTGGGAATTAATAATATAAAAAAAAAGAAAAAAGAAAATGTGGGTTTTCGAAAATACGTTTGGTTTGGTCAACATCAGTTTATTTTGTGTAGTGTAGTAAATGTAGTGTAGAGTATAGTATATGTAGTGCAGAGTATGTAGAGAGTGAGAGTAGGGTCCACCTGAGGAACCCATAAAATATGTGGGTGAGAATATAGCATATTATATAGGCAGCTACAAATAGAATTTCCTTAAAAAAACCTTTTTCATCTTATGAGACCTCAACTTTTGCAAAGAATTATGTTATCTTCAACATAGAGTAGTGTAGTGTATTTAGTGTAGTGTAGAGTACTGATTACTGAGTAGCAAGCGTAGAGTAGCAAGCGTAGTGTAGATTAGTGTAGAGTAGTGTAGAGTAGTCCGTGTCTGTAGTCTGTATTGTTATAGTGGTTGTGGTGTGTAGTGGAATATACATTGTGGTTTATATGGCATATTGGGATCTATAGACACTACCGTTGAATCTATGTGAGAACTGAGATCTCAGTAATGCAGTGCGTTCTTAATAGGTGAGTGTGTGTCGCGCACACCCCGCGCGCCTCAAAATATTATCAACAACTCAAACAATAAAACATCCTGCCTAATGCCCAGAGTCAAACGCCAAAATACGGACGCAGAGCCCGCCACCAAGCGGCCCAAAGCAAGCTCATACCGTGCCGTCCTCGATACCCTCGACACCCTACAAACTGAAGACGGCTCACGGCTTTTGGTCACGGCCTTTGTCAAGCTCCCCTCCAAGAAGTTGTATCCGGACTACTATGCACTCATCGACGAACCCATCTCGCTTAATGAGATCAACAAGAAGGTTGCCCATGATGCCTACGCCAGCCCGCAAGAGTTTGTGGCCGATTTCCAGCTCATGTACGATAATGCTGCCAAATACAACGACCCGGACTCCTGGATTGTGCAAGACGCTCATACCTTATTGGAATATCTCCAGGATCACCAGGACGAGCTCCATGCAGACCCCGACACAGACCTCCTGAACTTATCGAAGATGTGTCTTGATGTCATCAATGAGTTGATCACTCACGATTTCCCCGAAGATGGGCCTTTGAGTGGTCCTTTCCTCGACGACATTGACCCAGAGGAATACCCGGACTACTACAAGTTGATTGAGCACCCGACTTCCTTCAGAAATGTGCAGGCGCGCCTAGAGGATATGTCCTTGTTCGACGAGGAGAGCTCTCCGGCCGAGAACTTGCAGAGATTCTACGATGCCACGGTTCTCATCTTCACCAATGCCCAAGCCTACAACGACGACTCTTCTTTGATTCACGAGGACCTGAAGAAATTACATGCTTTTTTTGACGAGGAGTTTGCTGCTTTGGAAGCTTCTGTATTGGGCGAGTCCTCTTCAAAGTCGGGTGTGAAGTTGAAGCTCAAGACTCCTAAGGAACCGGTCAAGTTGAAACTCAACTTCAAGGGTAAGGACTCTTCTCCCTCTGTGGTGCCTGCTTCTGGCAAGAAAAAGAGAGGCAGAAAGCCAAAGAAGCTCTTGGAGCAAATGGCTCAAGATGGCCCCCTCAAGCAAGAAACTCCCGTGGACAATGATGATGAACTTGACGACGAGCCTGAGGAAGAGAACCCGCTGATGAATGCTACAGAGATGTGTGCCATGGGTAAGTCTAAAACACCACCTTCAAGCGACGATGTGTTCATCCGCAGAGTGATGTTTGCATCGTCTCCCAATGTGTGTTCGAAAGTGATGAACGCTCTCAGCTCTCAGTCAACCGTTCCACAGTGGCTGAAATCTGAGTTGTTGAAAAAGGCTCTTTACCCTGAAGTGGCCATTGCAAACGTGGCTACCTTTTTCGACTACCATTTCGAGCCATTCGGCTACTCGTCTAAGGCCTACTCCATCACATTACCGCAGGACTCGTCGCCCATTACAAACTTCAAGGTGTACCTCCACGAGTTGATCTACAACATCAAGAGAGACGACTTGATAGATGGCCAAGGAATATTGAAAGGCAAGGCCGAGGAGGACTTCATGTGCTCATTGTACCTCAACGATGAGGAGTTGACCGGAGGTCTCGAAATGGTCGAAGAAACGGATCCTGCTGACAGAAAGAAGAAGTTGCTCAGTCTTGGGTACGAGATCAAGTTGAACTACGGGCTCAATATCATCAACTTTGAATTGAGACTTTCGCCTAGTTTGTCCAACACCTTAAAGAAGAAAGAGTCCGACATCGAGTCGACGGAGCTTGCTGGTCGCCACACAAGACAACAAACCCAACAATACAAGCTCAACTGGGACGTCGAAAAGTTCACCCTTTACGTTGTGTCTCTTGGAGCTTAATCTAGAGCTGTTGATTACTTTCCTATACAGAAGCTCGAGAACACCACACCAAGAATCTCCTCCACACCCACGGACTCCCCAGTGATCTTTCCGATGCCATCGACCGCTTGGCGCAAACACTCGGAGGCGAGGACCACGTCACTGGCATCCTTATAGATTTTGAACTGGTGGAGCCCGTAAAGCACGTCGTTTTCAAGAAGGTCTCTTGCACGTGGAGAAAGAGTCACAGGATCCGAGCTGTCCGTTTGAGAAACCTCTTTGAACTGATGCACAAGCTTCTCTCGCAAAGAGTCTGTCCCGGCATGCGACACGCAAGATATGGGGAAAAATGACTCGGGGCTAAGGTTAAGCTGCCGGCTGAAGTCCTGTACATATCGCCGGTAGTCTGTACCGTTGACAAGGTCAGTTTTGTTCAAGGCTACGATGATGGGTCTCCTTGCCTCTTTTAATATTTGCATGTGGGCCTTAATGTCTTCGGGTACCTCCTGAGTGATGGGGAAAATCGCAAGCACGAAGTCGCCCAAGATGGTTTTCTCTTTTGCTCGGCGAATGCCTTCTTGCTCGATCTTCTCGAGTGAATCTCGAATGCCTGCAGTATCGCCTGCAATGACCTTGTACCCTTCGATATTGAGAGGCACATCAATAATATCTCGGGTGGTTCCTGGGGTATCAGAAACAATGGCCAAGTCCGAGCCCGCCAAAAAGTTAAGAAGAGACAGTTTACCCGCATTGGGTGGCCCCATCAACGTCATCTTGATGCCGTTCAATAAAATATCCGACCGTTTGACTTTTCCGAGGTATGCCTCGATGCTGGATATGAGACTGTCGATATTCTGCTCCACCTGCAGAAAAAGCAGTTCAGTTTCTTCCACATCGTGTTCCTCGCCGAAATCAATCACCGTAGTTAGTAGAGCGACGTTGTGTACGATCTCTTGTCTCCATTTCTGCACCAAGCTCTTGTTCTGCCCCGTCAACGAAGCTAAGGCCCTGACTCGCTGGGTCTCCGTTTCGGCATCGATCATATCACAAATGCCCTCGATTTCCGTGAGATCGAACTTGCCGTTGGTGAAGGCCCGCCTGGAAAACTCACCTTGCTCTGCATACCGCACATGGACACCGTTATTCGGGTCATGGAGCCTTTTCACTGCCTCCAAAACAGACTTGACGATCGATGTGCCGCCGTGTACGTGGAGCTCGAGCAAATCCTCGCCCGTATACGTATTTGGGCCCTTGAAAAACGTGGTCAAAGCATGGTCCAAGAGCCCTCCGTTCTCACTGTATAAGCACCTGAGCTGGGCCCTTCTATCAGCAGGGCTTTTTTCCTTTTTCGTGAGTCGATGATAAATGTGTTGAGCCTGGTTTCCCAGTACACGAATCACGCCAATTGCGGCCCGTCCAGGTTTGGTGGAAAGTGCATAGATGGTGGGGCGATGCATGAGGTGATGGGCATCTCTAGGTCTTCTTTAGCTTATATCTTTATATGCGCGTCCGCGCAGACCCCACAGTCTACAGTAGAGTAGTCTACAGCAGCAGATCATCACCTGAACCTTTGAGTGTTTCACCATGTTACTTCCAGGATTTCTAAAAAGGGCAAGTTCTTCCCGCTATATGCACACGAGTTTGGGGCTGAAGTCACATGCAAACCCATTGGGTCTCCCCAAGTTCCAAGGTGAGTTTTCCAAGAAACTACCTCTCAAACAGAGAATCCCCAATGTCCTGAGAACTGTGCTTGTATCATCGGCCAAAGGAGGCGTGGGCAAATCCACGGTGGCAGTTAACGTTGCTTTGGCCCTTAAAACACAGGGTAAAAGCGTGGGGATCTTGGATGCAGATCTCTTTGGGCCATCCATTCCCAAGCTCTTGAACTTACTGGGTGAGCCTCGCATCTCCGAAAAGGGCCACTTGCTTCCGCTCTCCAACTATGGGCTTCCGTCAATGTCCATGGGGTACTTGGTCAAGCCCGAAAACCCCGTGGTCTGGCGAGGTTTGTTGGTGATGAAGGCGCTTCAGCAGCTCCTCTTTGAGGTGGCATGGCCAAAGCTCGATTACTTGATTGTAGATATGCCTCCGGGAACTGGCGACACCCAGCTCACTATAAGTCAGCAGCTTAAGGTCGATGGAGCGGTGATTGTTACTACTCCCCAGGGTATAGCATTGATTGATGCCGTGAAAGGTATAGCGATGTTTGAAAAGGTCAACATTCCCATCTTGGGCATGGTGGAGAACATGAGCTACTTCGAGTGTCCGCAGTGTCACCACCACTCGCATATTTTCGGCACCGACGGTGCCCGGAAAGAGGCTGTAAAGCTTGGCTTGCTGATTTTGGGCTCCATACCGTTGAATGCTGATATCTGTAATGCAGACGATGGGAAACCGGTGCTCGTTGCTGGATCTGAGTCCATAGTCAAGCCCTACAAGACCATAGCCCAAGGAATCATAGAAAATCTTGAGGGTAATTAATGAAGGTATTTAATCGAATAAACAATTCGAGGTATTTGAGGGTATTTGATTGAGTCTAACTACTACTATGAGCTTGCTCTGTAGACCTTGTCTACACCGGTTTCTGATGGTTCCAGTTGATAGCCAATGGAAACATTGCTTGAGAGCAATATTAATAGCCAATCCCCCGCCGCCACGGTGTGATAACTCACACTCAGAGGAATATTGCATACATGACAAAGATCACAACGCCTACGATGGATGGGTACGTTTCTGGCTGCGACGCTGCGACGTTGGCTTGTGGTGTGGAGGTGGAACGCTTGCTCTGCTGGTTGCCCTTGGGCCCAAAGAGCTTGAGTGTGAATTTCTGGAACCACCCCATTTCTTGTGGCGCTTGGTGCTGCTTTTTGGGCTGTCGTTCGACCTCTGGTTTAGCGGTGGTCTTGTGCAGCTCCTTCTTGGATTGTTCATGAACTCTGTGCTGTTTCAAGAGCTCTTGTAAGGATGTATCAGTCACTTTCTCCTTGAAGTCTGGCTGGATAGCTTGTGGTGCAATAGCATTGACGTAGTCTTTGATTTTGTCGTCCATGTTGTTTAAAATATGCTTGAAGTCATCTTACTTGACCAATGCCTTTAGTAATTTATCAACATCTTCAGATTCCAACCTAGGGGCCTCGGGTTTGGGTGGGCTTGGGACCTCCTCCTGCGGTTTCTTTTTCTCTGCCTCTTTGATGACATTGTCTGCAATAGGGTTTAAATCAAAGAGATCCTTGTAGCTGATTTTGGGAACTGCTTGTGTTGGTTCGGGGTAAGTTTCAACCGGCTCAGGCTTGTACGACTTGTGGAATGATTTAGGTAAGCTTCCTGACTCCAAAACAGACCTTAGGTTCGAGCGTCTGTATTCTGGAGCAGCTTCACTTTTTGTCTCTGGGATCAGCTCTTCTAGGGGTGTTAATGATGGACTAGTCTCTGTGTCACTGACATGGGTGTCTTTAATATCGGTGTTGTTAGTCTCACTGGTCTTGGTCTTTTCTAGCTGACTGGAATGGGGCTTTTCTTGGAAGATAGGCTCGAGTTCGAAAACGTTCCGGTTGTGTCTTTGGTTCTGCAATAGATCATTCAATCCGTGTGACACTCTTTGGTCCACGGGGACTTCAACGGTCACTTTTTGGTCCAGGGAATCTTCTTCCACTGTCAGAATAGGGGGTACTGTGACAGAATCTGGAGTGTCTGAGTATGTAAAAGGGGGAGCATTGTCATAATGGGGAGAAGTGATGATGATTTTGTGGGTAGTGTTTTCGATTGGAGTTTTGTCTTTTGATTCTTCTTGCTCTGTGTCTTTGTTTGTAACAACCTTTTCAAGTTCCTTGTTCTCTAATATCTTCTCTGTCTCCTTGTGGTCTGGTTCATTAATTTCTGTATTCTTAAGTTCTGGCTCTGTCTCTATCTCTGGCAAGCTTGCCTCTTTTGCTTTCAGATCCTTGGTAGGATAAGCATATGGAGGTGCTCCGATCTTCAACTTGAAAGGCTTTCTCATTAGATTTGTTGTTGTAATAGAATAGGTTGTCTTTGTGGCATACTCCATGGTAGTAGTCGGGAACTCCATGGTGGTCAGGGATTGTATTATAAGAGTTTCAGTGATGGGATCTTCCCAATTATTAGTGTTCCAGTCTCCAAGGTGCTCGGCCTTTTTTTCTATTGCCTGTTTAGCCAAAACCAGCCGAAAAAGCTGGATGTGTTCTTGGGCCTCGAGGAGCTTGTCGGGGTCTAGCACTAGCCCCAGAACGGCCACTAGCCAAAGCCATAACGTAAACATGGCACTTTGGTGATCTGGGTGAAAAAAGTCTATGATAGGGTAATTTAAGAATAATTAGCAGCTGCTAAGGCTTGGTTTGGGTCTGAACGGTTTGGGAGACCTGGACTAGAAAGTGGACAGAGCACAAATCTTGGGTGCAAATCCATGCGCGAGTGTTGCACATGAGGCAGACCATATACCAGGGTCTCAGGCGGACTTGAAAAATGTCTTGTAATGTTTTGTATAGAGTTCCTTCGGCTACATTTATTTTGGAGTGTTCTTTTTTTCCGGTCCCATTGTTTCCGATTTTTGAGCACCTTTTTATTTTTTTTCGTGTTCCGGCAAATCACGTTAAAACGTCAGCAGAGCTTCTCAGTTCAGGAATGCATAAACAAAGGGAATAACAAACCAGCAGAAACAAAACAAAGCAAAACAAAAACATCAAAACAAAAACACCATTGTGAAATGGAAGAGCAAAACAAAACAAAACAAAGACGTGTAGATCTTTACATTTCTATTCAACATTCCCAAAAGGCTTTTTAAAAGGTGGGGATATTCACATGGTGCAGCCGGGCCACGTGACCGTGTCTTCCCCAAGTCCACGTGAGAACCTCTGCTTCTTCACACTTCACCTTCACCATGTCTCAGCCCCTGAGAGCAGAGATCTCCGAGAACTACGACGAGAAGGACCATGACCATACGTACGTAATCACGGAGAGTGAAGAAGAATCCGGGTCCGACCACGACGACCTGCACTTCGTGGCCTTTACCGAGGAGTACACGCAGATCAGAATCATCGAAACCGGCCACCTATACTTGGCGGACGAAGGGGTAATGAGCAAGCTTTTTTCCCGTCCGTTTCTACTTAAACATGAGATTCCTCGCAAGGTGTTCCACTCGCTGCAAGGCTTCATAGCACTTTATTTATACGTGGCTGGCTTCCAACAACCCCATGTGGCGCAGGCCTTCTGGGTGCTCTTCGCAGTCACCGCGATGTTCGAGGTGCTCCGCCTCAACTGCCCTCCCATCAATAGGCTCGCGTACCGCTTTGTCAAAGATATTATTCGGAAGGAGGAGTACGACTCGTGTAATGGAATCGTCTTTTTCTTGGCCGGCGTGGCCCTCAACTTGTCGTTTGCTTCTACAGATATAGCCACCGTGAGCACACTACTCTTGAGCTGGGCCGATACTGCGGCCTCCACCGTGGGTAGGGCATATGGCAAGTATACACCCCAAGTATCCCAGGGCAAATCTTTGGCGGGCTGCTTGGCCAGTGCTGCAACGGGGTACGTGGTTTGTTTGGTTTTCTATGGATATATAGTACCTAAGCACGAGTCTGCGAGCGATATGGGTGACATTCTATGGACTCCCGAGTCAAGCACCATGGGGCTCCAGACGTTTGCACTTGCCATGGGTCTAGCCACGTCTGTGTCGGAGGCCATCAACTTGCCTGGGTTGGATGATAACTTCACCATTCCCGTCTTCTCGTCCATATTCCTCACGTACTTGATCAAACTCACCCATATTTGAGTGTGGTATTTAGATACTAGTAGAAGACCACTACAACAACTTTGGGGAACATTAATTTATGACTTTTGGTGCCCTTTGAAAGGGCTCTATTAAATAAAACAACTGATACTCTTACCAGATTTGCATGGTGTCCACGAAATCCACCCGCTTGCCCTCTGGCAAGTTGTTGACCACGATCTTTCTGGCGTGGTCGACAAACGTATCGTGGCCACAAGCAACAACGGCCGTGGAGCCTGCAGACTCGGCGATCTCCTGCTTAATAATAGTTTCGAGGTCTGGTCTGCCGTCTCTGAACTCAATGAATGGCAACTTGGCCATCAAGTTCTTCACGTTCTCCGAAGACAAAATCTCCTGGTCCTTTTCGTCCTTTTCGTCCTTGTCTTCACAGGACGAGGACTCGGAGTCGGTCTTCTTGTCGATCTTGCCGTCAATGAAACTCTTGTCCAAAGGAGTGTTGAACTGGGTCACGTAGATAATAGGACGGACGTTGAGGTTCTCCAAATGGCGCAACTCCTCGTAGAACCACTCGATGGACTTCCAGTGACGGATGATCCAGTAGAAGTGGAGCTTCTGTTGACGAGCATCTGCGGTCTTGGCAAGGTCCACTGCACTTGCAAACAAGCCAGGAACACCGTTACCTCCAGAAAGGTAGGTCACGGTATCGAAGTGGTGCAACTTCTCAAAAGTACCGTAAGGACCCTCGACGGAACACTTGATCTTGGCACGTTGTTCAGGCTGGATAGACAAGTATTGGTACAACTTGTTGGACATACCACCCTTGACCTTGATGTACATGGAGATGGTGTTCTCATGGACCACCGAGTCCACCACGGTGAAAGGGTGGGATTGCCAGAAACACGAGGCTCTGAAGAAGTAGATGAACGAGTGGCTCATGGGGTGTGCTTTCCAGTAAGAAGGCTTGGGCACTTGCACACGCAACGTTTCTCCGCCAATCAACTGCACGTCTGCGGTTCTGACACCGAAGACGGCCATACGGGCCAATCTCACCACTTTGTCAAAGACCCAAATGGCAGCTGTAGCGTACATGAACTGCTGGAACACGGCATCGGAAACGTGGATCCAGGTACCGGCCACGAAGATGGCTCCCAACACGTTGTGGGCCAACACAAACATCTCATAGTTGTTCTTTCTGATCATGGCCATGGAGTGGAAGCACATGAGTCCGGCACAGATGAGGGCAACGTATCCCCAACGCACGTATGGCTTGGCATTACGGGTGTCGTAGTTTCCAGCACCCTTTCCGTTGTATGTCATGCCCACGGCGTGCACGAGCATCAAGATGAAGGAAACTCTGGCAATCCAGTGGTGGATCACGTTGAAGCGAGCGTAGCTCCAGCCTGAGACCCATTGCAAGAAGTTGTTTCTTCCAGCAAACAAAAACAAGATGGGAATCAAGTACAACACCATGACTCCGGTTCTGTCGGCAATCTTTCTTCCGATTTCAGCAGACTCCACTTTCCAGATTGTGTTTGGCTGGTCGTGGTGGAAGTTGGCAGTGTTGAAAGCCAAAGCCAAGATGAACCACACGAAAATATACACAGTTTCGATTCTCGATGGAATCACACACTCAAGAACCTTGAACACACGTCCGTGCGTTACACGCTTGGTACCAAAAAGTGCAGGCAAAGTCACATACTTTCTGTAGGCATTGCTGACCGTACCATTGAAAGACTGGCAGAAACGAGGAGCCACGGCCTTGAGCAACCGGATAGCACCACTGAATAAAACAAGCAAGAACCAGTATGAAAGAAGCACCCATCCGTAGTAGTTGGCGTAGTTGTAGTTGTAGTAACGGCCCACGTTGGATCTGTAGGATCCAGCCAACTTCTTTGGAGGAATCTCAACAGGCAAAGAAAAGAGCTTCTTGGGGCTGAAGTCTGGGTATGCGGTCACGTTCTTGACAATAAAATATGTTGCGTTTTCACGTGCTGCATCCAAGTCCAGCTGCGTCAATTTGTATTTGGAACACTTCTTGAGGAAAGAAGTGGTGGCACCAGCATGACCAATCTGGTAAAGACAAGTGGCCATGGATCCCAAAGCAGGCTGGTTCTTGACGTTACAGTAACCCTTTTTGTCGTCTTCGCCGAAAAGAGTGGCCGTCTTGCCCAAGATGGTTGTGCATGCCTTCATGGCAAGATCATCCTTGTGGTAGATCTGCACACCCTCCTTCTCCTTGGCCTGCACGAGGCTGGCTGCAAATACTAGAGTCAATAGTTTCTGGAATGACACCATTGTTTCTGGGAAACAAAAAAAAAGGACGCAAAGGCCGGGAATGCACGTTTAAGTAGGAAGGGAAAGTGGGTCTGGCAACTTGACGCATATGCGTAGCGCGCTTATACGCTGAGAGATGCTTCTTGTTTGCATCATCGAGGATGTCCCCCACCTGCCACAATTTCCCCGAGTTAGAGGATTTTGCAAATGATCTCGGATTCACTGGCCTCGAGGAACCTATTTGCCCGGCTGATTCTTGATCTCTTGTCTTTGGGAATGTTTTTCATGACCCTGAGATGCATGCACGTCACGAGAACCCAAAATTATCTTGCCCATCTTGCATGAACGTATGCGTATCCTGTAGACAGGGCAACGTTAATTAGAATTCCCACCATTGGCTGGAATGAAACGTATGTGGCACCCGTCAAGGGTCTTGTCTGCCGAGATAAAAATTTCCTGGATTTTCCAGCATCGTGAAGAGCCCAAACATCTCTCGGCTGCACAGTTGTATCTCTTGACTATAGCTTGTTTTGCGCATGTGACACCACTGAAGATTTTTTTCAATCCGCGAGATGCCATTCGATAATGCGAGCATCCTTTGCATACAGGACAGCAATGACATGGACAAATGAGCGAGGCCATTCAGATGAACCTGATTATGCAGGCATCTCCTTTCGGTCAAGGCTGGACTCTGGTTTGCCGTATTGCAAGCATCCAGTTCACTCCTTGCATTGCGCACAACATGTATGCCTCGGTTCACATACAGGCCTAACACAATCTGATCAATCAGAGACACAAGGATTTCCGCATCTGCATTTCTTCTCAATCTGCAACATCATATTTGTTGTAAAAAAGTAACATCTCAAGCAACTTTGCAGTGAACCCCGAGTCGGTCAACCACTCGATTCGTTCCCCAACCTTGGTCATGGTCTTCCGGAACCCATCTGGAAATCTTATGCCGCACTCCGCCGTAAAGTGTGCATATGAACCTGAATATGTATCCAGCCTCTTTAACAAGGGATGTCATGTAGGTCTTCCAAAGTAACTGCTGACATTCGATTCCACGTATTCCGGAATGTTGATTGGTGGCTTTATGTGCACCGAGCAACCAGGCTTTATGCATCGAACTGAACATCTGGAAGAGAAGCCCTCAGATCGCGTACTTGCACTAGTTTTTCCGGTCGGACTTAACCTTTGGTGCACTGCATCTCGATATGCATCAAATGCGTTCATCCTTTGCGCATGTTTGCTTGGAACCCACCATAAAAGGACCCCAGTGTACCGAAAAGCGCTTTAATTAGCCAATGATAAATCAAGACAGATAGCCTTCGAATGCGTTTTCACTAAAATGCCCACAAGAGTCGCGGGGAGGGGTACTTGATTATGTTGGGCACATTCCCTTTTCATCACACTGATTGGAAGTTTTGTTTAAATCCGAGCAAGATCTTTCTCCGCTTTTCTTTTCACCACACCGATTTGAGTGGATTCTTCAAATCTCAAGAGAATTTTCCTCGCTTTTCTACATCCTCATTTGGCGTGCAAGCGTGATCATCACAAAAGGCTCAATTCCTTCAATTGGGCCTCAAGCTCTAGCTCTTCTTGTGCAAGGTAATCCTCTAGTTCCTTGTCATATTCATCGCTTTCTTCCTCCTCAACCTTGGTCTCCGAAACCATGGCATCTTCCTCCTCGATCAACAAGTCAAGATCCATGGCCAAAGCAACAGCTTGAGCCTCCATCTCGTCTATACGTTTTTGGGCATCTTCTTCATTCAATTTCTTTTCTCTCTTGAGTTCAAGTTTGGCTTCTCGAACGCTATCTCGTAGATTCTTGAGCTCTTGCCTGATGCGGTCTTTGGCCTCCAGCCTGCTATCATTCCGAATGGGTGACGATATCGGGCGACACATTTGGTTTGCTCGCTTTTTCTGATTCTGCTGTAGGTCCGATAGCCCAGGAATTTCCCGGGTTGGCAGGCTTGGCCAATTAGTCATGACTTGGGGTAAGTAATAGTAGTTATGCGTGTTTCTTAAAATGCTCAATCACGTGACTGGGATCCACTGACCACTCTATTTTATCCTTATAAATGAGGTGAAAATGTTTTCGCCACAATTCTCAAGCTGGGAATCTTTGATTGTTTAAGCAAAAAATCAATATTTTTACAATAACTTTGGCAACAATTTTGGCAACAATTTTGGCCTCAAAGCTGGCATTGAAGACGCGTCTCTGAGCAGTACATTGGGGCGCGGAGCACTACTGAAATTACGGCTGGCAGAGTCGCAGCGGGGGGCCTTTATATATTAGTGAGGCTACGTTTTTGCAGCCATCTGCAAGCCCCTGAACACTGTGCATGTGTCTCAGAAATTACAGCCTCCAGACTATAAAAGAAGGCCCTTCCCCCTTGAAATACACGCACTTTTTATAGGCCTCATTAAATGATATTGACTCCTGATAACCCTTTGAAGTAGTTCCTCTCTACTACCTGACTCAAGTCAGTCTCCATCAAGCCAGTCTATTAAGAACAAACTACTCATAAAGGTGAGTGCTGACTATACTAATAAATCAGATTTGGATTGATAAAGAGTTTGAACTCGACTGCTGAGGATTAGCTTTAGCGTTGGTAACAGACCTTTAGGAGTTATACTCTTCCAAAAGCAGTCACAGAATTAGTAATGGTCTGGAGCATTTTTGGTACTACTGAAGAAGTTAGAGCTGGGCTGTTTGAGTTTCTAAAAGAATCTTCTGGAATTTGAAGAAGAAATCTTGGAGTCCAAAAAATGGGAGTCCAAATTGAAAGATGAGATCGAGATGTTCTGCCAATTTCAGTGTGGGCCAAAGGCTGTCTGTAAGTATAGCTACGTGGTTCATTAAACTGACCAGAGAGTGCTTTCAGTCCAAATTCAGAAAGATCATACCAATTTGAAAAAGGATATCTGGATTTCATCAATGGCACCTTCATTGGCTTTACGTTGGACCATCGGAGTCGGTATCTATGTGCAGTCCGGCAACAATTTGAGAATTCATCGTGAAGGTATAGACCCCGAAATGGACTTTGACGAGAACAACAAAGAGTTCATGGATGCCCTTGCGGCATCTATGATAACACTAGTGCCTCACAAGTTCCCCTCGGAAATCCAAGTGGGCGATTCTCAGCTTCTGTTGAACTACGATGCTGAGGCTCGCATGGACTCTCGCTTCAAGAGCCAATTGATCGACATCATCGATCAGTGTTTGGGTGATTTGTACGTGAAGAACAAAGGAGATCAATGGAAGGAGGAGAAAAAGGAGGAGTTCAATACCCCAGGATTGGTGTTTGTCTGGTATGAGCGAGACCAGAAACCAGTCTGTTTCATCTCGTTCATGATGTGTGAGGAAACATACGGCCAGTGTCTCTATTTGTATGAGATCCATGTGCTTCCGGAGGTGCAGAATGCGTCGCTTGGAAAGAGTCTTTTGGAAAACTTTCACAGCTTCTCCAAACACTTGGATACACTTAGTACTTTGCCAGACCTCCAACACTTCCAAAACTCCTTCACGGCATTGACGGTGTTCACAGCCAATGAGCGGGCTCTATCTTGGTACCGCAAGTATGGGTATGAGCTAACGGAGGATTCACCAGAGGATCGTGTGACACGGTCTGGCAAGCAGATCAAGCCAGAATACTACCTTCTCTATAAAAGATGGGATTAGAAATCAGTTAGAGATCAGTTAGAGATCAGTTAGAGGTCAGTTAGAAATCAGCTACAGATCAGTTGATGTGTTCAGATATTAATGTGTTCAGATATGAGATGCTATTTACTTTTCCATGACGTTGACGTATCTTCTCTTTCCTTTGCGTCCTCCACCAGTGCTGGACCCAGACATCGACAAGAGATCGTCGAGGCCAGCATTGGCCAAGTTGGGCCGAGGGGCTTTCGAAGGAGCCTTTTGGCTGGGGGTGATGGGATCGGAGCCTCCTGGTCTTGTGGATGCTCCCATTGGGCCGGGGCCTGGGGCTGGGGCTGGTGCTTTTGGTGCACCAGAAGCCGCAGAAGGCCCGGAAGGCCCGTCCATGGGCTTGGGCTCGGCCTTCTTCTTTGGTGGTGGTGGAGGGGCGGACTCCTTGAGCTGCTCCTCTAATGGACGGCTGGTGTCGATCCACCTCTGGAGCTTGTCGTCATACTTATAAGTGTTTGCTTGGCCCAATTTGGCCCGGATAGGTTTGGGCTTGTCGTCGCCGCCCTTGGAACCTAGCCAGCCTCTGAACCAGCCGTTTTCAGCGTTCTGTCCGGCACCTCTCTTGCGGAGTTCTTCCTGGATGGTGAGCTTGGCGTTGGCTCGGTCCTTTCTGACCTCCTTCTGCTTCTTGGACTTGATGTCGTCTTCCTCATCGTCTTCCTCAGGAACTGGAACATAGTCTAACACCGTGTCGTCCTTGACCTCATATTGCTGGTACAACGCTGACTGCTGAGATTGAGAGAGTCTGCTGGAGTATAAGCCTGGGTTGCCAATGACGGAGTTGGCCCGGGTGGACAACTCGGGGGATCCTGGAATAGGGTAATCCTCAAAGCTGCCGTGGATGTTCAAGTCGGTGGACCCTCTTTTCTGGCCCTGGTATGGGTTTCCATAGCCATTGCGAAGCGTGGGAGGCGACGTTGCGGCATGGAACATCAATGGCTCCTTCTTGGGCTCCGGCAGAACTTCCTCTTCTGGGTAGTTGGAGTTGTCGAAGCTCACGTCGATGTTGGCAACGACTGGTGCATAGGCATTGCTTCTGCGAGGAGGATTCTTCCGTACCGGAGGCTTGACTGGAGGAGATTGCTTTGGCAACTCGAGGAAAGCACTTTCACCATTTGGATTTGGTTCTGGTGCCACTTCATTGACATGAGACTGTCCTTGGTCAATGTGAGACTTGCCAGGTTGGTCAGGCTGCCCCTGTTGGTCAATATGTACATCTGTCTGTCCCAAAGCTGTGCCCAACTGAGCTTGGTCATTCTTGACTAAGTCATCATTAATGTTCAGAGCCTCTTTGGTTTCAGGCTTCTCCTCCAATCCACTCACTTCACTTGGCTTCTCCTCCTTCTTGACCATTTCGTACTTTCTCTGTTGTCCAGATGGTCCATACTTGTTTGCATTTCTCCCAGAACCCTCTGCACTTCTGGCAGCGGAAGGAGCATATGGATTGCTTCTTCTGGCCCCACCTTTCAATGGAAGAGGACGATGCACAGGTACACTTTCACTCCTGGGAGGAGGACCCACCTTGACTGGTTCTGGTGCAGTTTCTTCAGGAACAGCCACGGGTTCCTCTTCGCGGGACTCGATTTCAGGCGACTCCTCAATGGTTTCAGGAATAACTTCATTCACCTCGGGATGGTCATCTGCAACCAAAGAAGCTTCGCTGTGGAGCGACGATTTCCGAGAGTGGGAGTCTTTCACTGATTCCGGCTTGGAGTAGTCCACAGAGTCCCTGGAGTCCTTAGTACAGTGCTCCAGATCATAAGTAGATTCCTTCGTCTCCTTGTTAGAGTCCTTCACGTCCTTAGTCAAAAGATCCCTGGCATAGTCACCCTTAGATGTAATCGACAGGCTGGAGTGCTGAGCATTCCGATTGGCATAGAGCTGGTTTCTGGGCGTAGCAGCAGTCTTGGACGCTGGCTTGCGCTCGTACTGGTTCAAACTCGACAGCGATCCGTTGTTGGGCAAGTATCTGCCCACCGGTGCATGCAAATTGTCCTGTTGGTTTTTGGAGAGCCTTTGAGGAGACGTCACCGAGTGGAGCCTGCTTCCCGATTGGGGTGCATACTTCAGAGAGCCCGACCGACTGTGGAGTTGGGGAGGGCTGGAGAACTCCATGGGTGGGGCGCTAGCTGCAGGTGGAGGAACAAGCAATTCGGCCCGGTGATGAGCTGCAAAGTCTAAGACCGATGGGTTCCTGGATATGGAGGGGCTGAACTTGCTGAAGACGCCGGTCTCGGTGATCTTGGGTGTGGAGTCTTCTCCGCCAATGAACTTGTCGAGTTGTCCCCACACCTTGTCGAGATTGACCTTGCTGAACTTGCTACCGAGCCAGCCGGACTCGTTGACAGAATACTCCGATAACCGTTCCACGAGATGACGGAAATCCGTAGCGGCCGAAGGTGTAACGTATGGAGATTTGCCAAGAGCCTTAAGGGAACTGCTCACGTGGTCACAGTACTTTCTGGAGGCCGAGAACAAGCCCAAATCGGCCAAAAGCTGAGCCCGTTTGATCTTGAATGGAAGAAGATGTGCCATTCCATTTGGAGGAAGCGATGCATTGGCCGACGAGTTGAGGAGCACGTACTCGTAGATTTCGGAGTACACTGATGTCCGAGTGAATGAACCAACAAGAGGGAAAACAGCACCGTTTTGCAATGGGTTTGGCGACATGATCAAGCCTGCAATCATGAAACAGATCTCGTTGGCGCAAGTGAGGCTGGCCTTGCCCAAGAAATGGCCATACTCCACGAGGAACTCGATACTGCAGTTGTTGACTATGCTGGCCGAGATGATCTCTCTGTAGTGAGACTTGGCGAATTCAGCTTCGCTTGGAACATTTTCAAAATCGTCCATCACACTCTTGATGTTTCCAGCAAAGATCTTGAGTAAAAGCGGCATCAAATGCTGCACCCTGGTGTTCTGATTGGTCTGGAAGGGGAATGACATTCTGGCGAAATCAGCACAGACTTTGCTAAAAGACGCAGGGCCAATCGACTGTGCAATGATGAAAGCCAAGGCCCAATCCTGTTTGGAAATGGCAAAGCTCAATGCATTTTCCCTGTTTCCTGCTTGGATCAAGTTCCACACCACACTGATTCCTGCATTGTCCAATTTGAACGCATTGGCGGAGTATCCAGGACCACCTTGGCCCAAGAAACTGGAGTTGACGTCATGAGAAAAGGAGAAATCCACGTTGGGGGTAAGAATTGATGCGATCTTCTTCTGACACTCAGGAGTCAAGGTATCCTTATCGTTTGTGACCAACACAAGCAAGATCTCAGCGAGAAGAAGCTCTTCCTGACTTCCAGGCTCACTTTGCAAAGTCTTAATGTTCTTCTCAAGGAAAGCCTCGAGATCCTTCTTCTTGGTTTTCAACTTGGATAATGGGCCAGGGAAGTCGCCATGGATCTTGACCTTGGGCAACACTTCCGTGGCTCCACATACCCTGATGGTATTCAGAGGAGGAGCAAACCCAGTGTTGATTTGGGGAATCAAGACTGTGACTCTATCAGACTGGTTCCAGCCAAAAATAGGAAACTGGCGTTTGAGCAAAGCCTCTGGGTTCTCAATCTTGGGCGTGACTGCTTGGGCAATAGTAGGGAGAGAACTTCTGCCACCAGACTTTCCTCTCTTTCTAGCAACCTGCGCTCCAATCACCTGAGCATGAGGAGCATTTGGACTATGGACAGTTCCTGGAGGTGCAGGAGCATAAGGATTGCCTTCTTTAGCACTTCCTCCCATGAGCGAATTGCTTCTCGAGTGTCCACGAGCTGCAGGGCCATAAGGTCCGGTATCGGGAACATAGGGACTGATGTTGGTGCTCTTTTCTGCGTTTTTGGCAGCAGCAGTGTTGATCCGTGGCTTCACCTCTGTTCTGGGCTTGACTGGAGGCGAGTTGTATGACGGCATGTTCGGAGCGTTTCCGTTTAGAAGAGAGCTGGTGGACGATATGGAGTAGTCGCTGCCTTGGTAATTAGATATACTGCGTCTTGCAGGAATACTTGCTGCTTGGTGAGGAGCAGCTGGAGGAATAGCTTGAGCAGGCATTTGATGCATTGGACCCATCTTCTGTTGCATGTTCGGTGGCATATTCTGTGGCATATTCTGCATGGGAGGCATGTTCTGTTGCAAATTTTGAGGCAAATTTTGCATTGGAGGCATGTTCTGCATTGGAGGCATCATGGCTTGAGCAGGAATTTGAGGCGATTGACTGGATGCTTGGGGAATCGAAGGCATTTGAGGCTTCAACACGCTTGGAGGAGGCACCATACCCTGAGGAGCACTGATACTTCCACCAGGAGGAGGCATTGCGTTCATGTCAGGCTGTGGCTGGTACCTGTTTCCAGCATTCTGAGGTTGTGCTTGGGGAAGAACCAGCGGAGTTTTTGGAGTCAAAGAAGCATATGGGTTTGGTGCTGCCTTCACTGCAGGAGGAGCAGGTGCTGAAGGTGCAACTGCAGCCACGGGAGCTTGTGGTGGGGTAGCATTAGACATGGTGGCCTTGGGTCTGCTTGGCTTGGCACTTTTGCTTGGTAAAGTAATGGGCAAGTCTTCGAAAAAGGCCTTTTTGGTTGCTTCCGGTGCAGAGGGTCCCTGCGCCTTTGGCAGCGGAGGATTAGGCTGAGGGTTGTAGTTGGACTGAGCCAGAGGTCCTCTTCTTGCTGGCTTGATTTGCTGAGCAATAAACGTATCCGGGAAATCGTAAGCATCATTCTTTTTCTTGACCGGGGCATTTGCTTCGTTGAGGCCAGTTTGCTGTGCAGAAGGAATGGCACTTGCTGGAGGAGGAACAATGGGACTAGCTGCTTTTGGTGCGTACACTGATGAGGGCTTGGCGGGCTCTGGACGGGCGTACTTGTTCGCAATGCTAGTTGTTGCTGGTTTCAGTTCCTTTGGTGCAGCATGAGGAGCCGCATCTGTAGGTTCTTCGTCATCCAAAAAATCGTCGTCCAATAGAAGATCATCGTCCATGTCCAAAAGGGCAAGAGCTTTTGCTTTTTCGGAAAGTCCACCATCATTACCGCTTCTGACCACAGTCTGTTGCGAAACATCCGCTTCAAAAGGATCATATGGGCGAGCAGACTCTGCTGGAGGCTCTGGTTCCTCGTGACCTTGGAATGCTTCTTGGTCATTTTCGAAATGTTCTAGTTCCCCTTGTTCTGCTCCAAATGGATCTTGCACATTTTGGGGTTCAGCTCCTTGATCTTGCTCCGAGTATTCTTTGGATGGACGGAGACGTGGTGCATGCAATTGATCATCTTCCGCAGGCTTGTCTTCGTCTTGTATTGACTGGTCGTTGGCTTGTGTAAGCTGTGTATTGTTTTGGTCATTTCCGACGTTGTAAGCCTGCTCAGTCTGGTTCCAGAAGTCATCGTTTTGGTTTTCTTGGTGGTTCTCGTTCCAAGAGTTTCCAGTTCCTTCTGGTTGCCTGTCGTTTTTGTCAGAGTGGTTGAAATGCGTAGGGAAAGATTCTGATGCATGTTGGTCTTCATGCAAATCTGCCTCGAAATCTTGGTCTGCATCCAACTTTTCAAGACCATGCACACCTCTGTTTGTTTGTCCAGCAGCATTGTGTTCATCGTTTAAATCGAGATGGTCATCGTTTAAATCGACATGTGGGTGGAAATCAGACTGCTCTTCGTTTTGGAATCCCTCGGTCTCCGGCTGGTATGGGTTAGATTGCTGATAGTACGGATTGCTATCGTGTCCATATGCTTCGTGATCAACAGTTTGACCGTCGTTCTTGTCATAGTCTTGGTCGTAGTTTTCATGATCAAATGCTTCTGGGTCATATGTGTTATGAGCTTCTGCATTTTCTAGACCATGATTCTGGTGTCCTTGGCCATATGATTCATGAGCATGTGCTTGGTGTCCTTGATCGTAGGATTCCTGGCCATAAGCTTGATTCTGGTCATATTCTTGATGTCCATGATCATATGCTTGTTCTCCATAGGCTTGATACTGCTGTCCGTAATTTTGGAGATGCTCACCAGAGTAATGCTGGTCATGCTCCTGGTCATATTGAAACTCCGCATGCTGCCCTTGCTCTTGTTGATCGAAATGATGCTCTTGTTCACCAGGCTGCTGGCCTTGTTGATCCAAATGGTGCAGTTCTTCCAAATTCTGTTCCTGTTCATCAAGATGTTGCTGTTGGTCCAAATTCTGGTCTTGTTCATATTCATATGCACCGTGGGGTCTCGAAAAGGGATCTTCTAGATTATGTCCCTGTTGCCAGGGCACATTCAGCGACTCCTGGTCCCATGGATCCGCCTGAATGTGTTCTTCCCAGGGGTCTGACTCACCTGGCCAGTCACCTGTGGCCTCAGGCTCGGTGGTACCAAGCTCAGCAGGGTCTTGTTTCAGAGGTGTTTCATGTTGTTCAGTGTGGTCATGAGCACGGGCCCGAGAGTCCCAAGCCACATCATCTTGGGCAGCTTCGGAGTCCCATGGCAAGTCGCCTTTGACAGGGCTTCCTTCGTCCAAGAATAAGTCACCGATTTCCTCGTCCCACGGATCTTTTGCTGCCGCTTGATCCTCCACCTGAGTATCAGCTTGAGGCCAATCAGCATTTGGAGCCTCATGAGATGGGAGTTGGAGAGTGTGGGCACCGATCTGGAGATTTTGGGGCTGGGCATGGAAATTTGGGGGAGGAGCATGGAAATCCTGCGCCTGGGCTTGGGCATTTACCATCTGGGGAGGCCCCGGAGGAGGGGGCATTTGGGGAGAGGAGGAGTTATCTTTGTCTTTCTGCAGGTCAGCTATGGAAGCATATTGCTGAAACTGGTCCACACGCTTCCTTCGAATGGGCTTTGCTCTTGAAGTCATGCTGTGCCGAATTGCGTGGAGCGGAAGTGTGTCTGGAGAAGGAAACGTTGGCAGTTTTGAATTTTGTTCGGCGGAGGAGCGAGCGCGGTCTTCCTGCAGGATCAATACGTTTGGAGGAAGAGAAGTTAAAAAAAAAACACAACTTGTGCACCTGGTGCGGAGGGGGGGTCGTGCCGCGCCGGATTTTTGGGGGCTTAAGAGTGGCTCCACTTTGGCCACCTGCATATACCGCGCATCTACGGGAAAATCCCGCCTTTGTCTTGGTGTGGAGAAATGTGGGAGCGAACGCAGTCCATTGTTGGTGTACGGGTCTGCTGCGCTGTGCATGACTTTTAGTCCAATTGTTATTGCCATAATAAACAGCAGTTAGACATATCGATTTGGGAGAAAAATAATCAATTTACTTGGGTGCTTCCAGATTCAGTCAGTATTGTTATGGGGAATGCACGACCACTTAAAGCTCCTCCCGGCACACATTCCGTACACCCAGACCCCAGACCCAGACCCTAGACCCTAGACCTACCCACACAAGACACAGTTATTCACCGCTATTATACCACTTTATTATACCACTTTATTATACCACTTTATTATGAGTACCTTGGATATATATGCAGGTAGAGAGACTTGACGTATTAGCGGCAGTAGTATTTAAAAATGCCAATTTTTTGATTCCCAAAAATGTCTCATAGGAATCAACACAAGCAGCCTATACACTACAGACAGTGACATATATCCAGTACCCAGTACCCATGTTAACAATGACCCCCTAAAAATATTAGTATAGGAAAAGTATCCGGCATATTAATGGATCAATGTATTGATTTACTTATTGAGTAAATTGGGAATGGTTAGGTTACTCGGTGTGGTCAGTGTACTGAGTCAATGATTACTGTGGGAGTACTGTAGGACGTATTACTGCGGGATACTGTGGGAGTACTGGGAGTGGGTGCGAATGGTGGAGGCCCACTTCCACTGGCTGCGCATATGCGCGGAGGTCTATCTCCACCCACCAGTTGCACCCAAACCCTGAGGAGTGGATATACACTTGCGCCTCAATATATAAAATATATAAAGGCCATTCCCATGGTAATAAAAATATATGAAAAGTATCAATCAACTCTATACATCTTTATACATCTCTATACATTTCTATCTCTATCCTATTATCTCTACCATGGTTAAGGTCTTGCTTGCACTCTCTAGTTACTACGGTCCATTCTACGACGATGGAGCCAAGACAGGCGTTTTTTTTGATGAGGCTTACCATCCATGGAAAGCACTAGTTGATGGTGGAGCTGAAGTGATGTTGGTTTCGGAAACTGGCTCTTTTGGCTGGGACGAGCACTCGTTGCTGGGAGACTTTGCTGAGGCTCTGGTGATTGCCAATGATGAGAGCCATCCATTTATCAGGGCCACCAAAAACATCAAGAAAGCTTCAAAAGTGGACTCTTCTGCATTTGACATCTTTTTTGCTGCTGGTGGCCATGGTGCCATTTTTGATTTCCCCGAAGCTAGGGTCTTACATCAACACATTCTAGCTATTGTCAAGAAATGGGGAGTCATTGCTGCTGTTTGTCACGGCCCAGCAATTTTCGAAAACATCAAAACTGAGAACGGACAGTACTTTATCAAGGGTAAAAACTTGACTGGCTTCACGGATGAAGGAGAAAAGTTATTGAAGGTGGACCATATCATGAAGGCCAGGAACTTGAAGACTCCTAAGGAAGGGTCCATCCATGCAGGTGCAAACTACATTAAGCCCAAAGACCCATGGGCTTCCTTTACTGTTACTGATGGAAAGTTGGTGACTGGAGTTAACCCAGCCTCTGCTACCGAGACTGCAGAAAAGGCCTTGGCTGCTTACTAGAATCTTGAATCACTAATAATAAATTTCATACACTGAGATATAGTGATCAATATATTTAAATAGTGAAGAAACCAAATACTCAGTGATCTGGTAGTCAATAAATTGAATACTAGATATAGTTATAAATGATTTACCATCATACCATACCATACCATACCATCTATCTTGTTAGATACTTGTTATAACCTTAAGCTACTAAGTTATCTTTATTCGTTGATAATTTTTGAAAGGAGAAATCTGAGCTGATTATAACTTTCGGGAAGTTAAAGGATTTTAGAGTACACTTTAACAATAGGTGAGAGTTCATAAGACATGGCACCAATAGTTACTGTTAAAAGGATTGGGACGTTCTTTAATGGCCATGTCTGGGATCGGACAGAGTAGGCTCTCAATACCCCCATAGATAGTTCGCTACCGAAGATGAATTCAACAGTTATGGTGTTAGATTCTTTAGTACATTTATGCCTAATCGTTACTATATTCGTTGATGATTCCTCAAAGAGAGGATTCGAAGCTAGCTTAATATTCTGAAGGAAAGCAAACTAAAAAGGTCTATACCCGGCGAATTGGCTCGGAGAAATTGGCTCGGAGAAATTGGCTCGGATAAACCGAGCCCGAGAAACCCGATCCGATTGGTCACGAAACCAGCAATCTTGGCTCGTATGGTAACGAATCGGGTGAAACCGGCCGTATAGATTGGCCTGGTCGATCCTGGTAGCCGTCTAGCTGATTAACTAGGCACGTGGACTCAATCCCTCTACGGGTAGTGCTCTGCCCATTTTGGTGTATAGTATATAGTGTATAGTAGTTATAGTTGTGGTATAGTAGTTATAGTTGTGGTATAATAGTTATAGTAGTGGTATAATCTATTACATAAGTGGGGGTCTTTGATGGCCATGGTTACTATTAGACTTTGTAGGTGTTAGATCCACCATAGGTAGTGCTCTACCTATTGAGGTATTTTTAGCCAACGCTTTCTAATCCTAACAATGACCATTCCATAACTCCGTCCCCTCAGTCACCATTGTACAAGGTACAAGGATTGAATGTGATGAGCTAGAACAATGACCGCTATTGTCCCTGTAAAGAGTTCTCCCGCAAGCACCTCGCAACGACCGGTTGACTAGGCGACCTCGCTGTCAACTATTTAAGTAGCTCGATTCCTCCCTGGGGAATTATCAACGAGTATAGTAACGATTAGGTATCAAACGTGCTAACAAGACTTTAACACGTATATTCATATATTCATATATTTATAAATTTCATATATTCATATACTTCATATATCACATATATTCATATACTGATGTATATTACTTCTGACTGTGGTACCTTCATATCTTCAAATGAGACTAGACTAAAGTAAATATAGTAATTCTCTCGTACTTTGTGACTCAAAAAAGCTAATAGATGGTACCACTTGTATGCTCATCCATACACTGGAGTCTATAGTGGACGACTACTACTACAGATATACGGTATAGAATATGTTAGGATATGGTATACCAGGGTATATGATACATGGCATATAATATGACTGTGGCATGGTATATGACTATGTTATACGGTATACCCTATAATATATGGCTATGATAACGGCATAGGCTATGATGTAGTGGTGGTCCATAATATCATGTATTAGGCTTTGTTATGTTCTTTAATACATTTATGCCTAACTAAAACTATGTTCGTTGATGGTTCCTCAAAGAGAGGAACCGGAGCGGCTTATATAACTTTGAGAGAAACGTGGCATTCGAAAAACTCTCCTGTAGAACAATGGTAAGGATTGTTCTAGAATATTGACACGGCGTTTGCAATGGCCATTATTACGATCGGACAGAGTAGGGTTCATAATACCTCTATATGCAGGTCCCTGCCTATGGTGGATCTAACAGGCTTGGTCTAGGTTTATATATATTCCCAAGTATAAGCCAAAGTATAGACCCAGGTATATCTTTATACTATACTATACTTTACACTACTACTACTACTCAACTACACACTAGTCTATACTACTAACACCGACTATTGACACTATTGACCTTGTCTTACCACTCACTACTACTCAAGTACACTGACTAGTGTAGCTATACTACTCCATAGTAGTCTTTGTTTTTTTTCTTTTAGAAGTCGACGATTGCCACCTGACTCCACTATCAGCCAAATCTTCTCGAAAAATCATCTTTTGGTGTCTTGGATTGAAGTTTAATCAATTTTTATTCCGGACTTCTGACCGGGGTTGGTGTACGGGTGTACGGCCGGAATTGATCTGTTCATATACCTCTAAAAAAGCACCCACTACATAATTTTAGCTCAAAAAACACCAACATAATGTCCGGAATTCCAGTATTTCAATAAACCAATTTTCAAAACAATTCAAGGGAAAAAGGGGTGTTTTGCGTTGGGCCTTTTTGTCCTGGGGTAGCCTGGTGCACGGGTGTGCGTGGCATTCCGGCCCTATATTCCGGCCCTATATTTCGGTCGCCCTCAGTTTTATTCCGGCTCATTCAACAAACATCTAATTACGTGGCCATTTATTGTTGATATATTTCTTCCCCTCATACCCCCATATATAATAAATATGTGTGGATTAAAGAAACTGTGGCTGTTGAAAACTACATGGCTTCAGTCAAATGTTCCTTCACTATGCAGTACTTCCCTCTAGACCGCTAAAAATAGCAACATCTAATGGACTTCTCCTGACACAATATACTCTTTTGGAAAACAAAGTAATTCAAATTGGTCACTATTTTATACATATTCAATGGACCTTGTAACTGAAACAGCCATTCTTTCATACATACTAAATGTGCTTCGTGAGTGATGTAATCGTCATACCTAGACCCATTGCTTCCTCCACCGACCCACCTCTTCTCCTCTCTCTCCAAACTTGTGGTAAGTAGAACCTTGTATTATAGTAATAGAATATTGATATATTGAAGGAAATCTGTTATGGTGTAATTATTTTCTGTCGTGGTTTAGCATTGTCTTCTGACTTCTCTCTGGTACTATATATAGAAGTCTAGTCTCCGCTCCCTCCACTTCTCCACCAATAATTACTAACATTGAACTCTTTTCTGATTGTTCACTTCAACTGATCTCTCTTCTCATTGTCCATTTAGTGATAGTGCTCTTTTCAATAAACCCCTCAATAAACCCCATGAAATATTACTGTTGTACTGGTCGTCTTGATCTTGTGGGGTGTACGGATTTCAAAGTGTGCACCAGGCACCTGTCCGCGTCAGATCACTACTTCCCCTTCATTACTGGTCTTTTCTTTCTTCTTAGAAGAGATCGGCCCATATTAGCACGAGACCCTGCTACTACTTTCTCACCTTCCCAATCCGGATGCTTGCATGGCCCTCGAGACATTGTTCCAAAATACATCACGTGAGGGGCACTTGTTCCCGTCATGTCCCCGCTGTGTTTCATATGTGTTTCATTAGTGCCTCATCTTGAAATACATGCAGTACCTTAATCCATGAAACCCAAGATTAATCTACCCCTCCATAACAACATTCTTCCAGCCCAGGAAACGGCTGCCATTTTGAGAGCGCCGCAGCCGGCAACCTGCACACAGCGCGCCGCTAAACGTCGATGCGCATATCTATTTTTACCCTCTCAGTTGGTTTATCACCGCATCCTAAGCCATCGCCACAGCCACTGATTAACGGCCTCACCGACGCTTTTGACAGCACGTTCCTCGCTATTGCAAGCACCAATACATTCTTGCCACGTGACCCCCTCGCACCAGCTGCCCCTCACACCCAGACACCTGCCCCTCCTACACGGTGATTCTCACACCTTTTGACCACTAGATCAAGATCTGGAATCTCTGCATTTTGAAACTTGTCGTTTGGAATTTCCGTTTTGGAGTTTTGGAGTTTTGGAGTTTTTCCTTGAAAAGCTTTCTTTGGGTGCCCACATATCTCTGGTATTGAAGTTTCGCCTGAAGTGGTCTCGTCAACTATCCACGTACAGTCTCAGCCGAAGAAAGTCAAAATTACTCCGTGAACATTTTGACAAACAGTCCCCAAACGATATCCTGAAACATTATATCTATTGAAAAGAACTTTAGTCTGACTTTCTGACTGACTTTTTTGAAACGCTTTTATTGACTATACACCTATCGAACGCTCACATTGATTCATAATGGGAAGAAGAAAAATTGAAATCCAGCCTTTGGGCGATGACCGTAACCGGACAGTGACTTTTGTCAAGAGAAAAGCAGGTCTCTTTAAAAAAGCCTACGAGCTCTCTGTTCTCTGTAAAGTCGACCTTGCAGTTATAATTGTTGGCAACAACAACAAAGTGTACGAGTTTTCGTCCGTTGATACCAAAGAGTTGATGGACTTTTACCAGCAACAAACTCCTCATGAGCTGAAGCTGCCGGAAAACTATGGGCGATACAAGAAGAAGAATCGCTTGCAAACAAGACAATATTCAGTGATGGACGAGGACGTCATGCAGGATATTAAGCTTGAAGATGGAAATGCCGACTCAGAATACGATTCTGATACTCCTGAGCCTAAGCGTCAGCGCAAGATATCACCAGCTCCTTTGATCTACTCGAAACAGCCCTCGGTAAGTTCCCATTTTGGACTGTTGGCTACGCAGAATAATAGCCAGAACCCGCTCAAAGAAGCCGATGTTCCGCTGCACAGGCCCGTATTACGAGTGCAAATTCCCTCTGATACCAAAGGAAAAAACTCGGACTCTAAGGCAATCACGCCAGTCGAGAATTCCGGTCTGAAGAAAGAGCAAAAGCTTGGCGAAGGACAAGCGGCACATGCACCAGCGCTTAATACAGGCCGATATTCGTTTGGCAAGTTCAAAAGCCCGGAAAACCGCAAGCAGGTGCCGCAGCTACCGTTTCCCATCAATAAGCTGCAGACACTGAGTCCCTCTTCCGGCACAATGCCCCAGCTTCCGATGAATTCAGGCATGCAGTTCTTCCCTCCACTTCCACAACCGTCTCCGTCTGGCCAGTACCACCCGTCAATTCCCCCCACCCCAGTGTTTAATCAGGTGTTCAACCAGCAGTATATGGGCCAAGCTACAGGACAAAATGGACAAAATGGACAAACAGGCCAAAACGGGCAATTACAGACTACTCCGGGTCAACCTCAGGCGCAAACCAACCAGGCCCAGGATGCTGCTGCCGCCGCCGCTGCTGCTGCTGCAGTGATGCACCAGAACCCTTCAGATGGAAGTGGTATGGATGGAGCAGCACCCAAGCTTAAGCCGCCGTTCCAGCTCAATGGGGACCAGACCCCGGTTTCAGGACTTCCTTCACGCTATATGAACGATATATTCCCGTCGCCGTCGAACTTGTATGCGACGCAAGAATGGCCCACGGGAATGACTCCGTATGGCCAATCGAACATGTCACATTACTTTGTGAATATGATCCCCAGTGCCAGTGGCCAGACCCCAATGCCCATGACAGCAGTGTTTGCCAATGCAACGAGAAATTCTCATCTGGCGGGAAGTCAGCGACCGCAGACAGTACCCACACAGCAGTCTCTGATTCTGGAGAGCCAAGAACCAAAGCCTGAGTAAAGCCTGAAGAGCTTTACATGATTTATTTAAACAATGATTGGACTACAAATGGACTTGAAGTTATGGAAATGCAAGATGGAGCTACAAAGTTTGGAACTAAAATTTATGGAGTGAAGAAGTGAAGTGAGGCTGGGTCTGTACTGATTGGTCTATGCATATAGTGACAAGCAGCAGATCAGCAGTCTAAACACTCCATATTGATATATCGATATTCATGTTGGTATGGATTATGATATTGATATTGATACTGACTATCTGATGCTGATTGTCTGATTTTCATATACTTATATTGATATATGATTTTGATTGGTATGTTTATTTGGTGCTTGTGGATGTACTGATTTGATGTTGCAGCTTTAGCCAAACAGTGAGCAGTGCGAAGGGCAGGAAAGGGAAGCAGGGCTTGAGCCCTAACTCACGTGGGGCATTTTTGAAAAATATAAAGAAGATGGAGAAAGCGCGTGCGCACCCGTGCACCCGGACTGCATGATCCATCCCACGGCGGCTCACACTGCGCGAGAAAAAAATGCACCCTCGCAAAGAAGCGCCAGAAAATTTTTCTTCTTACTCCAATTAGGCTAACCAGTTCATCATGAAGTTAAACATTTCTTACCCAGCCAACGGTACTCAAAAGTGCATTGAGATCGAGGACGAACACAAGTTGCGTGCCTTCTACGACAAGCGTATGGGCCAAGAAGTCGAAGGTGAGTCTGTTGGAGACGAGTTCAAGGGCTACATCTTCAAGATCACCGGAGGTAACGACAAGCAAGGTTTCCCTATGATGCAAGGTGTTTTGCACCCAACCAGAGTGAGATTGTTGTTGTCTAAGGGCCACTCCTGTTACAGACCAAGAAGAGCTGGTGAGAGAAAGAGAAAGTCCGTTAGAGGATGTATCGTCAACCAGGACATGTCTGTCATTGCTTTGGCCGTTGTCAAGCAAGGAGATGCTGACATTGAGGGTTTGACTGACGTGACCACTCCAAAGAGATTGGGACCTAAGAGAGCCAACCACATCAGAAAGTTCTTTGGTTTGACCAAGGAGGACGACGTCAGAGACTACGTTGTTAGAACCACTGTTGAGAAGAACGGCAAGACCTACTCCAACGCCCCAAAGATCCAAAGATTGGTCACTCCTCAAACCTTGCAAAGAAAGAGAGCTTTGAAGGCCAAGAAGATCAACAACGCCAAGCAACAGAGAGACGCTGCTGCTGAGTACGCTCAGTTGTTGGCCAAGCGTTTGCACGAGCGTAAGGCTGAGAAGGCAGAAGTTAAGAAGAGAAGAGCTTCTTCCTTGAAGGCTTAAATGGCATCCACATACTTTTAATTGGTAATAAATACCTTTGTTCGATACTACCTTGTACTTGCCATTCTTACATCATACAATCCCTACACAATACTACATCCCTATACTAAAATTACACTAAGATACTAAATATAGTATTCTTCCTGTTCAATTGGTTAGTCAATGTCCTGTGTACTGTAGCCAGATTCTATTTATAGCACTCTATTAAAGTATTTGGTATGGTGTATTGGTTTTTTTGGTGTTTTGCCAAAATAGGATTACTCCTGACTTAACTCGATACCTGGCCCTGATTCTACCTTGGACTAATATCAGCGTCTGTTTAAAATCATCAATGTACTATCAATTATATGGGTCGCACACGACCCTGGCCCGATTAGTACTAAGCACCAAAGTTCCCCATTTTGGCACCACCATAATTTTTCAGCTTATCTAAATGAGCTTGCTAGTATTTCTATTAAGAAAGTATTTCATTACTGAACCTATTTTAGGCGTACTTTGGTTTATCGATTTATGGAGTATACTTGAAGTTCTCGTCTCTCAATTTGCAGTCGTTGGACTCCAGTATGAGCAACTATAAATTAATAAAAATATCGTCATACTCGCCTTTAAAGATTTCATAAGGCTAAAGAATATGACTTCAAAAACACTTGATCACTACACTACACAACAGAGTACAGCACTGCACTGTTGCACTATATGACTAGACTCGGTCACGTGAGCAGATGTACCCTCCGATAAGCCTAGATTCGTTTTTGAACAAGTGCTTACTGTTTAAGTCTGGGTATACGAACCGATCCACTAAATACATCTGGAACAAATGTACTTAATTAATTTAGAAAAAGACTTTTTATATTGTGGTACTCTAGATACTATATACTCCAGCGCACTACCACTACTACCAACCAGACACCGTCCACTTACTACTTCTAGGTACTGCTTCTAGTGACTACTTTTAGGTGCTACTTCTATTTACTACTTCTATTTACTACTTCTAGTGACTACTCTGTGTACTGTGTAGAATCTTATGGGTAGTGGTAGAAATGTGGGAAGACTATGCTACTATACTATTATGAATCAAAGGTTGGCTTGGTACATCTATTATATTGACTCCTTCTTTTCTTTCCAAAAGTTGAAATCTTATGTGACTAAATATATAATCTATGACTCTACTACTACTTGTCAGTACTCCGCAACAACTTCTTGGCCAAGATTCTAGTCTTGATAGGAAACTATGATTGATACTTAAAATTGAGTCTTTAACTAATTAATGCTTAACAAAGGTGAATATGACTGAATACCAATAATACATAAGCCAGTAGTGCTGGAGAGTGTACTCTACTACTCATGATCTACTACTCATAATTTACTACTCATACTGTAATGTCCATACACCTCGGTGACCCCAGAACTGGTGAGATTTTACTAGAACCAATTTAAGAATATCTTTTGCTGTATATGTGAAGTTACCTGGAGTGTAACACATTGGTTTTTATTCAAACTTTTGCCAGCATCGTTCTTGAAGTATCGACTCAAAGTTTTGATTATGAGTGAAATGAACTCAAACCAGTTCCTCTCCTGGTTATATATGCAGAGATCTAGGACTGTTTCGACTGTTTTGCTGAACTTCAGTTTGTACTATATGTTCTTCCACTAGTCTTCCATGGGTTCTGGCTCTACTAGACATTGAACTAGTTCTACTAGACTTCTGGAGTTACTAGTCTTTTATTGGTTCTAGCTCTTCTGGTCTATTAGTCTGGTTCTAGTCTTCACCTTCTTCTACTAGAGGTACGTTCTACCAGTCTTCCACTAGGTATTAGATTCACTAGTTATAGTTATAGTTATAGTTATAGTTATAGTTCTGCTATCCATCTACTGGCTTTAGTTATGCCGGTCTACCACTCATCAATACTATGGTGAGGCTATAGAATTGGATACATCAATGAGTTCAATTAAGCTAATGGACTCCTCCCAGACTCCCCATTAAAGAAATAGTAGGAATCAGGTAATGGTTTCGATATTTTATGTCCATAGCCTTAAAATAGGGTTCCATATTGTATCATACATTTTCTAAACCCCACCTCACTTCTTCTAATGTGCCGCAGTGTGATTACTCTCAGTTACCCTCAGTAATACTCGTGCTACACATATTGACTCTTAATCAGTCGTAATCAAGTCTTCGTTTTCTCCTAGGTGATTTTAATCCCAAAATAAAACTACTCTTTACACTACTGTATATATCACTCCTAAAGGTTCTTGGATCTGAACGAGCAGGTGCGGGGCTCGTAACCCAACAATATAACCACACTAAAGTCTCTACTAATCCACTATAATAATCAAATAAAAAAGTAGATTGCATTTGTATTAATAGTACTAGTACTCCTAGAGCCACATGGACTTGTTTCTTGTATATTACTCTTGTACTATTAAAGAAATGGCATGATACGGAGTCTACAGGGCCCGAGGTTCTTTCTCTATGGGCTAAATATGTCAAAATTAAGTACTTCTTAGCTTAACAAACCCTTATAAGACCAAGTACGATAAAACACATTTGTAGGTTTTCATGACAGTCAAATTGTCAGTCTTATGGCTGACTTCTCGAGAAACACAGATTCTATTGGTATACCTAGAGCACCAACACACACAATACATAACTCACATACATAACATAATACTGGATTGGATCCAATGATATTCACTAAAAATACAAGTCTAATAGCCACTACTTCAACCGTTTGGCCGGGTGCTCGTCCGTCTGCCGGCGCACCAACTGCTTGATGTTCTCGAACACCTGGTCCGACGTGAGGTTGGACTCGTGACGGAAATTTTTCTTCATATAGTTCTCCTGCTGCTCCTTGTACTTGGGATCTAGTAGCAACACCTTGAGATGGGCATCGAACTGGCTCTCGGGAATCTGCTGTTCTGTGAGGGGACAAGTGATGAGCCTCTCTGTCTCTTTCCGCCGTTTGAGCCTGCTCTCACCAGCAGCTTTGATTTTGATTCCTTTGGGAACAAACCCTGGGTTTTCTCCTCCCTTTTCCTTCTCCTCCTCCCTCTCCCTCTTTCTCTCCCTCTCTCTTATTTCTGCTTCGTAGAACCGGTTCTTCATCTCCAACAGCCGCAGGGCAACAGCACTCCGCAGAAGAGGCCGGGCCAACTCGGAAACCTCATCGATGGAATCAAAAAACACTCGCTCCACCAACTGAAAATCTTGCCAGTCTATGGATGCATATAAGTACTGCTTCCTCTGCTCATCTTCATGTCGGAGCTTTTGCTTGATCTTATTCTTCTTCTGGTATGCTTCCCTTCTGTATGCACTCCGAAACAAGTTTTTTTGGGTGTAAAAAAACCCATCGATGGAGTCCGTGGGAGCGCCGTTACGAGCCCGCGCAACCAATTCTCGGTACTGCTCTATATATGCCCTAAGAAGACCATTCAAACTATGGCCTTCGTCTAGAAAAGCAAATTGTTTTTTGCTGCCCAGTTTTCTGCTCTGGTCTCGAAACTTCCGGAGATGCAGTTCCGAGTTGCATGCCGTATAAAGTGCTACGGCCTTGATGATTTGTAGATCCTGCGTGGAAATCGGTGGTAAGTCCGTAAGAAATGGTAATTCTGCAGGTGCAAATACCAGAGACTCTGTTGCCACGGTATCTTTTCCATCCCCCTTTTTTCCCGTCTCTTTTTCCTTTTCTTTTTCCTGGCTCTGGTGGAGTTGCTGGAGGTAATACCCATGATACTCATCGTTCTCCAAGAGAAACGAGAACTGGGCCTTTTCTTTGGACGCTAGAAGCTTTTCGGCAAACGACGGGCCGTTCTTGAGCACATACTGTACACACTTATCAATAGCCTCCTTTTTGACCTCCGGCGGCGTTTGTACTGTCATGGAGAGATATGGAGCAGTATGTGAAGTCTGAAGTGAAGTGCGAGTGCATGGCGCGTCACGTACGCCGTACCCCAGACCACTCGTTGCAAGTGACCCACTACAAAATCGGGAATCTTAGAAATAAGCCTTGAAATAGAGTAGATATTTTGTTTGTTGGCCATGGGTTGAGTGATGACAAATTTGGTGTTAGAACCGATACACTTTACTCACTATAGTACTACCATGTACAACTGGTTATATTGTAGTGCTGCACTGAGACACTAAAGTTACCATAATTCAGTATTACACAATAGTACTACACTCCATTAATACAGTACACATTTTAGCACACTACAGTACACTAGGGTGCACTATATCACACTATGGTTCTGCCTGGTACTGCCTGATAAGCCAGAACTCATGTATTAAGTAGTGTTGGATTTAACGCTTTGCGCTTGCAATTGTGGAGCAGTGATAACGTTTGTTAGATTCCTATAAACTCAACCTAAG
>NKZK01000592.1:0-33415 GCA_002370145.1 [Candida] ipomoeae | reverse complement strand
CACATCTCGCACTTTGGTCTTGTAAGGTACAACTTACATATCCCTGTATATCAATATATACTAAAACATAGGTTGAAACTTACTCTACTCTACTTACTTTACTCTACTCCATTCTACTGCATCTGCTATACTATACAATACTCTACTACCTAGTCTACTTTATAGTCTGGTCTACTACACTCTACCATACTATACTCTACTCTATGTAGTGTAGTGTAGTGTGATAGTCTACTCTACCATTTTCTTCTATAATGGAATAGTCCATGGTTTTTTTTTTTTTTTGAAGACGGAGAATTTATTGGTTACAGGAGGAAATTGGCTTGTAGTGACAGATTTGTTGGCCTCGGGTTTATCACATTCCACCCTGGTGACTGAGGAGATGGCGTTATGGAAGGGCCATTGTTAGATCAGACGGCGTAGGCTTCATAATACCTCTATGGGTAGTGCCCTGCCCATAACGGATCTAACAACAGGAATGTGTATGAGTATACTGTCTGTGTGTATAAATCACTAGTGACTATGACTAAGTATGTGTATAGTAGAGTAGAGTGAGTAGGACTAAGGACATAAATGGTAGTTCAAATCTATCTACTGCATATATTTAATGAATTATAGCTCAATGGTAGAGCAGTCCACTCATAATGGATGTATCTCAGTTCAATTCTGAGTAATTTAATTTATAAAATTAATAAAATTTAGAGAACATGATGTTGGTTCAGATCAAATGCTATGTAGAGACATAACACATGCAAGTTATTAAATTAATAGCGTTAAGGTGAGTGATATAAGATATAAAAAATATCTTATTCAGATGTAGGTAATAGATAATTTAATCTAGCCTTGAAACTGGAGACGGCGATAAGCGTCACAACGGCCACATTGATTTATTATCAACTCTTATATAGAGCAGCAGTGGGGAATCTTTGACAATGGTCTAATGACTGATCAAGTTATCTACGAGAAGGATATCAATAATAAATATACAAATTTGTATATTTAATTTAAAATAATAAAATATTAACTATTAACTTCTAAATAATAGTAATAATGATACTAATTATGAATGAGTCCTAACTAAAATATGTGCCAGCAGCTGCGGTGTGCGACATTCTAGGTAGAGCAAGACTTAGCTCAGGGTTTAGTATGACTATAAGTATGACTGTTACTGTATCTGTCACTGTATCTGTCACTGTCTAATTGCCCGTCACTATACTGGCTTACTATTTGTTACTGTATGAACACTGTCTGCCAGTGTATAGCCCTTCTGCCCGGGTAATTGCCACTTTCATGCTCGACCCACTAACCTAGAATTGTGCCTAGGTATATTAATTGTAGACAATGATGAGTGTAGACGGTGATGAGTGTAGACAGTGATGAGAGACAGTGAGGATGTATGAGTGAGACGGTCATCAGTGGAAGACAACATGGAGACATCAAACGATACATAACATGAATTTCATAATCATCCCACTACAACTTCCCGGACCTTAATCTCCCAGTATAAGGAAGTAGTGTGATTCTGAAAAAGGTATGAGTGTAGTATGAATATAGGTCTACAGAAAGCACTAGTGACTATGTCTATGACTATGTCTATGACTATGACTATGACTATGACTATGACTATGTCTATGACTATGACTATGACTATGACTATGACTATGAGTATGACTGACTATGGTTTAACTATGACTAAGAATATGACTATGACTTACTATAGTGGAAGTATAATATGACTTAGTATGACTACCAGTATAGGAGTAAGAGGGCAGGACTATAGGGAATATGAGTACAGCTGTAGTATGACTAGTATGACTATGACTATGACTATGACTATGACTATGACTATGACTAATAATAAGATATTGTATCATTATATAAATGAGATATCTCCTAACTATATTTATATTTGTACATAATAAACTTATCTTATATATAAAATGATAAAGTATAAAAACGAATATAGGTAAGTAATAAAATTATAATGGCATATTTTTTGTTTTAAAATTTTTCATAAAAAATAATAAGTTTTATATGAATAAACAAATGACGTATATAACCCGTTGATTATATAGTACATCTCATAAAGATATAGCTATATTATATTTAGGATATGGTTTGATTGCATCAATAGTAGCGACTGGTATATTAGGTTTTGTTAGTGGATTTATACCTATGGCAGGTGTTATAGCTATTACTATTTTAGAATTTGCTATCGCTATGATACAAGCTTATGTTTTCTGTATCTTATTTAGTGGTATATATATTATCTCCTATCTATTTAAAATAAAAATGTATTTCCTATGAATTATATATATGCCCGCTTCGCGGAAAGGGTAAATTGAGTCTAATGAGAATTGAACTCATATTTATCGATTATCAATCGATCTCTCTACCATTGAGATATAGACTAATGAACTTAAATATAATTTAAGTGTAACAAATAGATGATNAACTTAAATATAATGTCCCCGGAGTGTAGGGGATATGGCTATATGCCGTCATTTAAGTGTAAAAAAAAAATAGATGAATAAATAAATAAATCCCGATCAGGTTCCCCTAACCGAACCGTATTTCAACTTACAGCAAGTCCTTTTAATAAAAGCTCAATAAGTAAAATTAAAATTTCTTGTTGTTGATGAGTGGTTAGTACGAAGTAGCAAAAAATTCAAATTAACTTATTTCATATAAAGTTTAATTCTCAGAGACTATACGTGATCCTTATAACAAATAACTAACTAAAAAGTTTATGGAAAGATATGTTAATTGAAAGAATGAGAGTGATAAAAGGGATATCTTACTATGACTATGACTATGACTATGACTATGACTATGAGTCTGGCTGACTATGGTTTAACTATGACTGACTATGGTTTGACTATGACTAAGAATATGACTATGACTTACTATAGTGGAAGTATAATATGACTAGTATGACTATGACTATGAAAATGACTGTTAGATCCATCATAGGTAGTGCCTACCTATTGAGGTATTATGAAGCTCCTAGCATCTTTGATGCAAAGAAGTAGTGCTTAAGTGATATAATCATTATCCTGCATACACCACCGCTTCACTTGTCCATTATAATAGCAATGAATGTCTAAAATGATGATGTCAAAGACTTCATTATTAGCCCTTATATTATATATTACAAAACAGAGGTCTCTGTTGGTTACAGTGACCTAAAGCAAATATATATGATATCTTGCATATAACACCAACTCCACCAACTTTCCGTCACCCTCCAAACAGTAACAGAGTCTCAAAACATTTGTATGGTACCTATTAGGATATACTGGAGTCTATTTATAAGTCCAGCAATTTATATATGGTCATGAGATACCCATAACGTATCTAAGGGCCGTACTGAAGACTAGAACGTGACCATGAATTATTAAATTCTTCACAAAGCTTCATGGACATGATTGTATATGGCTGGATGTATTCTTTATACAGCAAAATGCATGTGGTAGGTGGAAAGTAGTTTTTATTGGTGTGTCACGTGATACAAAAGATTAAAAGAACATCTGGTATAGTGTAGTATAGTAGTACAGTAAAGTAAAGTACAGTATCGTATAGTAGTTCTAATTCGACTACTCTACTACTACTTCTTTAAACATTTAGACTGCTCTATTTCTATTACTACTTTTTTTCTACTACTACAATATACTACTATTTCAATATACTACTACACTTGCTACTTAATCTGAACTTTCACTATTCAATATGTTACTACTCCTGCCTGATAATAGCAATTACCATTGTCAAATATCTGTCTTTTTTTCCCATATGGAATCTATCTCTTCTTCTGATATCACACTTGCTCTTTTTTATTCTCTTAAAGTCTACTACCACTTTACTTTTCTACCACTACCTCCCAATTTACTAGAATCTCTATTCTATACAGAAAATATTCTGGAACTAACTATTAAGTACCACTGTTCCACTACTATTACTATTACTATTACTATTACTATTACTTCATTGTACGGGTACCAGGATGGCCTGAGGTGAGTTAGAACAATGTTCGCTAAGGAGTTGTTTCCGCAGCCACCGCTTCTCTTGAAAACACTAAAAAAGTAGCTCAGATTTCGCCCTTTGAGGAATCTTCAACGAATAAAGATAACTTAGGACTTAACGTCACAACAAGAATCTAACAGGAGTCATTACCTCCATTCCACGAACCAATTTCAAGAGCCCTTTTGCTTTCCATTGTATCCCTTTATTGGACCCAAGAGATATAACTATGAAGAAGTTATTTTTTTGGTGTTGTCTACTAATTCGTAGTAAAAAAAGATCGGAGTGATTTTGGAGTTTGGGATTTCTTTGGCATTGCCTACTAATCCACTGTTTCTTTCCTTGCTCGGGGAGACGTTGTCATCCCCAGACTTGGGCGATAAATCGCGAGGCCATTGAACTAGCACGATGAGAAATACTTATTTGGCTATAAGTAGAAATGAAACGAGTGTGAAACAAGTATGGAACAAGTGTGAAACAAGTGTGAAACAAGTGTGAAACAAGTATGAAACATTGAACATGGAACAATTGTGAACCATGCTTGAAACAATTTTGAAACACTCTTGAACCTCATTCTACACTGTTCACCAGAGCAACACAGTATTTTTTCTGGTATAAACTGAGCCTTGGCCGCGCCGCATGGACTGGTCCAGACTGGGATGGAAAGTGGCCGTAAACGAGCAAGAGCCCTTTTTCTTTCTATGTATTGCTTTATTGGGTCCAAGCGATCGTTTGGTAGCTCATTTCGTAGCTCATAATCAAAATTACCCTCTTTTTTTTTTATTGCGGCTAAAAAGTTGTAAATAATGATTATTTCTTGGGGGAATGCGGTGTTTTGAGGGCGCGCGTTTCCTGTATGGTGCGTGGCTGCAAAAAAAACTGGGCGGGATGCGAAACGGGGAAATCGTCTATAAAAGGCGCCTCCCCCTGCGAATCTCAATCCTCATTTTTTACTCCTCTTTTTTCTCTTCTTTTTTACTCCCCTCTTTTTCCTTTTTTTCTTTACTCTTCTTTTTTACTCTTCTTTTTTACTCCTCTCTTCTTTGCATGATATAATATCAAAATTATAAACGCTGAAGCAGTGTCGGTTAAATTTGTGTTCTTACACCAGGTACTCTGTTTGCTATGTGCATTCGCCGATGGTTCTCCAGAGGGAGGAATCGGGCTACCTAAGTGGCTGACAGCAGGGTCGCCCAGTCAACCGGTCGTTTCTAGGTGCTTGGAGGAAACCCTTACATTCCATCCTGGTACCTTGTACAATGATGACTATGGATATGGCGGAATGATCATTGCTAGTGAACGGGGAGACTTCATAATACCTCTATGGGTAGTGCCCTGCCTATGGTGGATCTAACAGTCTCGATGAAACTTCAAGAATATTTCAGTGAGATTATGGGATGTGCTTTTACCCAGGATATTGAGCATTCTGGGTGGGTTCGGAGCAGAATGTCAAGGGACTCAACAAAGCGACGTCCAAACAATATCCAAAAAGAGTTAGGTCCACACATATTGATGTTGATACAAATTTGATGTTGGGACTGCATTGTATTGACACCGGTACTGGACTCTTTTGGTGTTGGTATTGGCACTGATACTGATACTGGACTCACATTGGTGTTGGTATTAACACTTGAGAAGGCTGAATGGTATTGATGGAGCTGTCATACTTTTACTCTCAATGACGTGGTCTGCTTTTGGAAAAAGGGGATTGTTCAATTGTTCCAGAAGCCAGACCCTTTCCAAGCTGGACCTAAGGGTACGACCACTCTAGGTCTGGCCCGATTCGGCAAATCTCCTACAAACAAAAGAATTTCCATTCTCGCCCAACATCATCATTCTTTACTGTTATGTCCCAGAGTGTGCAAAGCCATGATCATTCCAAATTGTCTTTAAAAGCAATGACTTCTCGGACTTACGAACACTACTCAAGTCAAAGTGTCTCCAAGATACAATGAAGTCGAAATTTATAATGATCTGATGCTGATTGATGTTGCTACTGTCATACATCTATTGGCATATAAACGCCCAATTTATGGAAAGCTCAATCCTCCTCAGGCACATAGGCAATTTTCGTCATGAGCAGGTTATCCCTCAAAGGCACATATGCGCCAACCTGGTTTGGGTTCGGGTTGGAGCCGTTCACCTTATAGTCAAAATACCCCTTCTTTACTGGCGACACTCATATAAGTTCCTGACTGAAGCTATCCCAGGGCTTGAGGTAAATGTCGACCTTTTCACACTCTGAATGATTTCGCGCGTGATTCATGAAGATGTCATGGGTATCATCCTTGCCCTGGCACCGATAGAAGTCATGATTGGCCACCTTCAATTCATCGGTTAACTGGAAGCGCGAGCGCGGGAAGGTACCATAAGCAAAGATGCCTGCCCAGAACCCGGCAGCAACCGTTCTATTGACCTCCGCTTGAATGACATAGCCATCATTCAATATGAACTCCAGCGGTGGATCTGTCAGATTCAGAGTGAAGTAATAGTATGAGTGGATGCTGCGGCTGGAGAGAGGCATGAATACACCGTCCAATTTGATACAGAACACCAAGGTGAATGCGGCCTTGAAGTTGTGGACCATATGCGGATCGTCTTCCATGGGATGAAGAGCTCGCAAGCCCATGACGGGTCTACGAGTGGCCCGGTCGTACGGCAAGAGGTACATGTCGGATTGTTGACAGAAGTCTGGGTCTCCTGAGCTCTCCATGATCAAGTCATGGGGGCCATCGGGGTTGTCACAAGCATAAAACTCGAGGTTGGTGATCTTCAAGCTATTGTCAAACTCCAATTTCGAGGCCATCTCGGGAGCGCCAAAGGCAAAATAATTGAGCCAGAATCCGGCCATCCGGTTATCTTCGGGGTTGAGGGTGTATGCATAGCCATCTTGAAGGGTGAATTCAACAGGGGTGGCACTGGTGTTGAGAAATGAGAAGAGCGTCCATGTTTCTGCGGGTCCGTTCACAAGAGGCACCAATTTGCCTTTGTATCTCATGAAGAACACGTATGAAATGCTCTGTGGCTGGTAGTGAGCCGGTGGTGGTAATTTGGGAACTCTTCCTCCATTTTCATACCTGTCCCAGCCATCCCAGTCTCGATCATCTCTGTCTCGATCATACCGGTCCCTGTCGTCCCTATCCCGATCATCCCTATCCCGATCATCTTTGTCATGGTCCTCGCCTTGATCGCCATTATTCTTCCAATCGAGATCACAGAAATAATGCACGAATTTGGAATCATGTGCATCATCCTCTTGTGGGCCATAGCCCGAGTCGTGGGGTCTATTTCCATGTTCCAGCCCACGGCTGTATTCAGGATTCCGCTTCCTATCTGTGATGGGCACTTGGTCTGCATTCGGAACAATTTCGACTTCTTCTTGGGTATTTGCAGTCTTTTTTTTTCCCCAGGAACTCGGGAACTCGACCCACCGGAGCCCCGGTGCTTCTGTCGTATGGCAAGAGGTACAAGTCCAAGGGTTCACAAGACTTCGGAGTTAAATTAGCCCGCAAGATCATATCATCGGAGAAGTCGGGGTGTTCACATACATGGAACTTTTCGCTGGTTACCATCATGTTGTCATCGAACTTAAAGACCTGCTTGACCAAGTCACCACCCACGGCGAAGAAATCGACATAGAAGCCCGCATACTGCACTGGCTTGATATTCCGGGTCAAAACGTACCCATCTTGCGAGGAAAATTCTTCAGGGTGTGCCGTCTTGTTTTGAAAGGAGAAATACCTCATGCCATGGAACCCCTGGACCGAAAGCGGCACAAAGTCATCTTTGCTTTTGGCAAAAAACACCAATGGAGTGTCGTTGTCGCCATATGCAGGAGCAGCCGCTGCTACCAAAGCCTGGAGCAAGAGCTTACTGGCTTTCATGATGTTTCAGATTCTTGAAAAGTGTCCTTTGAGGGGCTATTATATATGCAGACCTCCATCTGCTAAACATCTGGGAGGGTCACGCATTGGGCCTAGAACAATAGCGAGGAATCGGGGATTGAGTTCATGTACAGGACACCTGTGTCTAAACATACATATCATCTCGACTTGCTCTTTGGGTTGTTGGTGCATAACTAGTCTGAATCCTAGGATATTGGAGGGCTTGGAAATTCCATGATCTGATTATTTGTTCAGAATATGGACGTCTATATGCAGGTCAAGGGCTTTCCACATTTAGATACTCTTTGAGTTTGGTACTGTCCTATTTCTGCAATTAGATTCACAGTCCTCCACCATATTGAATGCCTTTTCGAGTGAGGAACTTGAGTGAAGTTAGTGAAGGGTGTGAAGATGTGTTGCATTTCTGCATATAACGTCTTCATACTGCATATACCCACTGCATCATGTGGACCCCTAAGACATATCCATGCAAAAGGAGAAGTTTTACACATGCTCTCTGTGTGTATGTCTCACATGACAAGCGGGATTCTTCTTCCCGGATTATGGGAAAAAAAGGGCCACGGTGTTCAATGTATATATGCAGTTCTGCATCTATATGCAGTGCTGGAGTATCTGAAACACACATAAAACTTTTCTGAAACATTTAGAATAAGGATAGAGCTGGAGAAGAAGCTCCAATGCTTATCTGGATCATGTGAACGGAGCTCATGATGCACTATTGATGCAGTAAGCTCTTATCGTGTGCACATTCTATGCAGTATGTGGTGTTTATATGCCGGAGATCACAGAAAAGCCAAGTACTGATATCTGTTTCTCCGGTAATAAATCACGACTACCATTCCAATTCCCAATCAAAACATATATCCTTGAGTTCCGTCCAAAATTTCCTTTTTGGGAAATGTGGCGCCAGAGTAGAATATTTCCCTGGTCCTTCAAGTCAGCTATAAACCTCAATCCCGAATCAATGAATGATAAATGCAACAAAAAGCATATGCAGTTTATCTTTCCCTGCTCCGGCCATTGGTGTTCCATTATTTGATGTTCTATTTTTTGATGTTCCTGCATGTATCAGAATTGAACTATAGTCACGCCGGTCATGCACGTGACCATACAAATGATCAAATCTCACTTCATACAAAGGACTTCCCTGCTCCAACTAGAAATCAACCAATATTTTTTTTTTCATCTCATGTGACAAATATTCCAAGCGTGTCCAAGAAGAGTGTCCAAGTAGAGTGTCCAAGAACAGATCCACTGGTGCGATGACATCCATTATGAGCAGTGCACGTCCCGTTAGGTATAGAGCCAATGTTTTCTGATCCTGTAGAGTATACCCTTTCAAACATGTATCTAGGAAATTTCAGAAACACTGGGATGTTTGGGAAGATGCTATATCTGCAGGTCATTTTCTTGAGTCACTTAAGCACCCCCAAATTCTTCCCAGTGGAACTTAGGGGTGTGATACCCACAAGTCATAAGTACCAGATAAATGAACGATAATGTGACAGATCATAAAACACCAATGAAATCCGACATTCAGAAAAGATTTTCAAGTCACATCATCCTCAAGCATATTAATCCCGTGATCAATAATGTAATATGGCACATGATCAGTATTAGTCACGTAATCAATGATCTATCAAAATCAACCATTGATCAACCAATAATCAACCAATAATCAGCCAGTAAGTATTGAACAGCTATAGTTATGATAGCCAAGGCTAGTCATTATCTCATAGCATCAGTCAATCCATAGTCGTGATTGCTTATCATCTGCTATCATTAATCAACTCACAATCACATGACCAGCTATAGTATGAGTATTAATTGGCTTGGATGAGATTCACCGACTGGAATAGAATGATATCAAAGTAATAGCAGTAAAGCTCTAGTTAGTATTCCTAAAGCAGTCCCAATACACAAGATCTAGAAGGACCCCGGAAATCCTTTAGTAGAATACCTATTGGCTGACCTTTATTCTGCCTCTAGACAACCGGAAAGCCCCCAAGTGATTAATATTCGTTCATAGTCACTTGTCACAGTCACCTGTCACAGTCACAAGGGATCCCCTTGTAGTTTTCATTGATACAATGCACTCTTCTTTCTTATTTGCAATGCCCACGAGGGGTGGATTCCTAAACTGGCTCCATTTCTGTATCCTTCTCTGGAGGATATACAATGAGCAATCTTTCCGGTTATGGGCCCTGCAAAAAAGCAGAAGCACTCAGATTGAGAAGACGATGGCCTGAACCAATAGTCCAGGGTAGGCACGCTAGATGGACAGAGAGCCCAATTTATCTGTGATCAGGGTGAAGGTTTTGAATCAATGGCAACACAACGGAATAATGAAGTCTAAGACGGGCATGGGTCTAGACCACCACATATCAATGGAAACACTCTGTTTCAACAATGATTTTGGTCAGTAGATGAGCATAGACTGCCAGACGTATTTCCTCATACCAAACGTAGTAGGCATGAAGAACAGTGAAAGGTTTTTTAACAATCATCATCAATATTGACAATGGAGACATTATATTATGATCTTTTCAAAACTTTGTGCAACTCAGAGTCATATAATCAATCGTCATTTGATCAATAATCAATCGTATCGAAACATGGCCAATTATCATCCATGGAGTCAAATGCTGGTACTTTTGCTTTGTATTAGTAACTCAATCCATATTTCGATGACTCCTCAAAAAAGGAATCTGGGTCACTTATATTAGTGTCAGGAAGAGTTTTTTGGGATGTAGCAGCCATTATCAGTGGATCGGAAATCGAAACTATAGACAACCTATATGGAAGCTATGGTATCCCATATGGCCACATAATATCATAATAAACATGATCTATAAATTTCTGTTTTTAAGTCTAGCTCGTAATAGTTATTGTTGGTATTCGTTGATGATTTCCCAAAGGGAGGAATCGGACTTGCTTAAATAATAAAGTGGCGTGAGCGAAACGTAGCAAGCCTAGGGTGACTGGCTGACACCTAAGGACGACTGGCTAACAACTAATCAGTTAACCTTAGCTAACATGTTCAATAATGATTCATAGTCACGTGACTGACTCCACGACCTATAAATCACATTTTCATTTAAAACAAAAAGACTTTTTAGAGAATTGTATTTGAAGAATTTTGTTTGAAAGAAATGAATTTGAAGGGGATGAAAAGGGGAGCGAAATGAAGTAGAGGGAATGAAAAGGGAAATGAAATGAAGTGGAGGGAAAAAAAAGGGGAGCGATATTTGAGGGGGGAGGGGGGCTTTATATAGATTTGCTTTTGTGTCCCCGCGCGCACACGCCCTCGCGATTTGCAGCCATTTAAATCGCGCATTCTCAAGTATATAAAGAGCCCCTCTCGCACCGATTTCACTGGCCCCCTTTTTATTCCTTTCCCTACTACTAACTCCACTACTATGGCTATTTTACTAGTACCAAGAGAAAAATGACTCATGGTCTAATTTAATTAAAAGGTAGTTTAAGGAATACAAAAATGGTTTTTATGAAGAATACCTTAATCATATACAGAAGATACTTTGAAGTCTTCCATACTATTTTCCCACAAGTCCATGGCAAAACTACTCTTCAGACACTGATACATTCTACTGATACATTCCACTGATACATTTTTTTGCATTCTCAAGTATCAATTTCTAGTCGTTAATAATCTTCAAGGGCAAGAACTTATTATTCATATATACATTATTGTGCTCGATGACTCTATCCATAAAACACTGCTGCTGTTGCTGCTACTAGACACTACTTATTAATGTTGCTGCTACTACCAACTACTACTACTAACTACTACTACTAACTACTACCAAGCACTACTAGTAACTACTACCAACGACTACTACTAAGTACTACTACTATTAACTACTACTACTAACTACTACTACTACTAACTACTACTGCTAACTACTACTACTTACTACGAACTGACTACTGACTACTGACTAACTACATTCATTGGCTAGTGTCTATAAAGTTTGTCGGAGAAACTGCAACTGATTATAGGGAATAAACCCGTGACTGTGCATTTATGTGCTTAGAGATTCAATTATCGTTCAATGAGAAGACGTCGGTCAGTTAGCTTAAAGTTTCAGGAAAGCTATGAAGAAGCTTTTCTTCAATTCTGATTCAAGTGAGGCTATTGGTTTAAGCGAAGTGATGTGATTATCAGTGAGGGAATTATCAAGTAAGGAAGAAATTCAGCTTAATCATAAGACTTGAATAATATAGGTCACATGACTCCTGGGAAAGAGAGAGGACCTGAGTTCTGGATTTAGCCAGACGGTTGAGACGGAAATGAACATGATGCAGGTAAGAAGATTAAACTGTTGAAATTGGACTTGAAATTATTGGTAAGTTTGAATGGACGGATTAGTTGGAAATGTCTGAATTATATACATGAGGTGTACCATTGACTGCAGTGTGTGGATATTGTTCTTTTCGGGGTGCACGGGTCTTCCTTTTGGGGTTAATTATATTGAGTCACTAATCAATGTGATTATTCAGTGTCACTAATATGTGTTTTTTCAGTCACCAATGAATGTGAATTTCAGTCACCAATGAATGTGATATTTCAGCGTCACTAATTAATGTGACTTTTTGGTGAATCGACGCACTCATTTATGTGCATTGGTGTGGTGGGCGCAGCAAAGTGCGAACATGACCAGAGGTTATGTGCCATTTTTAAGATATTGTCTCAGCCCATTGTCTTCGAGCTCACTGCAACTCTACTACCACTATCCTACTACTACTACCCTACTAACAGATTCCAATGCCAATATCCTACTAACATACTACCATTACCTCCTGGCCTTCATCCTGTTGATACTACTACTATGACGTACCACTATACTGATTACTAGTACGATGAGCATCATACGGAGTAATACTACCAGGACTACTGCTGCTGTTGCTGCTGCTCCTTTGGTATCTTCTTGCTCTACACCTTTTATTGTGTGGCTGGTATTAATTTAATACCATGTGGTGTACTGGACTGTATACAGCAGCAGTAGTAGCAAGGCTGTATACTATACGCTTTTGTCCTAAATGCTAGTCCAGTACTATACCCAGCCAATATAGTCTTTATTTGATTGGCTAGATTGAGTTTGGGTTATAGAGGGTTTGGGGAGAGTTCTCTGAAAGGTCACGTGACCTGACATTGAAGAAAAAGTCATCTTTACGGGCCATACACACCAGATTTAGGATTCGGACTTCACTATGTTTTGATGAACGCCAGAAAAGGTATAACCACCACAATTACGAAGTCAAAAGGTTAGAGCTGCATATACGTGTCTAACCTGCATATACATTTCGGACCTGTACACAATGCCTCCGTAACTGCCTCCATGCGCAGAAACATCTCCACGCGCATAAACACGTTCCCACGTTGACCTCGACACCACAGCCAAACCACCCGGCACAACCTAATAATCCACATTTTTCTATACATTATCAATGATTATGTAAGCGGCACATGGGTACTGCACATAGTCATAGTCATGTGATCACAATACCCTCAGACGGAACAGTCTTAGTAATCAGAATTATAGATCTTATTATTACTAATACAATACCCCATTGTTTTGAGAGTCACTGGTTGCGAGCCCTGCGCTACACTCAACCACCACCATCTACAAAACTGTATGGACTAAACTGTATATGGCCTAGAAACCGGGCTCTATAGAGAATAGAGACTGGACTGTATAGAGACTGGACTGAAGGGGACGGGAGTGGACGTGAGTGGACTGTATATAGTGTTTCTTGGAGACCCAAGTTTAGACAAAATACTAGAGACTGCACTGAACCACCAATCGACAACACAAACCTGTACACAAACATTGTCATGACTAATCAACGTCAAACATGAAACGATCTTGAAACAATCTGAAACAATCTTGAAACAATCTTGAAACAATCTTGAAACAATCTAGAAACGATCTGAAACAATCTTGAAACGGTTGGACGATTGTAATTGTGGGTTATGAGCCCGGGTTGCATTTCTCGGTTGTGAGCTCGGGTTGCATTTTGGTTATGAGCCCGGGTTGCAATTCTCGGTTATGAGCTCGGCTAAGCGTTATGAGCTCGGGACCTGCAAGATCTGTTTCACCGTGGAATTCTCAATGCACGGCCCGGCCAGACCGATTCTCCAGCCTTTTTTTCAAAAAAAAAAAAACCTTGGCCAATCGTAAATTAAGATCCAGAACAATGGGCTCCGATCAAACAATTCTCCGTAAATGTACTGCTTGTTCGCCGGGAAAATTGCGCACTCCCTCATTTGTGTCCCACGTGGATTAGTCATGCTTAATCATGCTCTGTTCCATTAATTCATTGATGTTCCATTAATTCATTAATGTTATATTAATGTTTCATCAATGTTTCATCAATGTTTTAATAATGTTTCATTAAAGTTTCACGAAGGTTTTAGGTTTGTTCGGGATTGTTTCAGTCATGATCTTCTCTGTTCCCTTTTTAGTCCCTTCTTTTCACTCATTTTAGTGTCCTTTAGTCCTTTAGTCCTTTTTAGTCCCTTTTTTTATTCCCTTTGAGTGTCCAATTTATGGCTCCCTTTTTGTCGTGATTTAGTCTTGTGACTGTTTTTGTCCTGTTCTGTCCTGTTCTGTCCTCTTTCTGTCCTGTCTCTAGCTTCTCTCATTTCAAGCTTTTGTGACTGTTTCAGTGTTGTTTCAGAGTTGTTTCAGCCTTGCTCCAACTTTAATTCAGCCTTGTTTCATGCTTATTTCATGCGTGTTTCAGTCTTTGAGTTTTCTTCAGTCACCTTGGCATTCCTATCTTTCATTTCTTACTGCTTCTATTTCTGTTCTCTGTATCTGATTCTCTGTTTCAGTGATTCTCTGTTTCAGTCATGTTTCAGTGATTCTCGGTTTCAGGTTCTCGGTTTCAATGGTTCTCATTTTCAGTGTTGTTTTGTTTCAGTGTTTCAATCATGTTTCAGTGTTTCAGTCTTAAAAACTTGTTTCTCTTTCTTTTTTCTCATTTTCTCATTTTCTCCTTTTCTGGTCAAAAGCAGAGGTTCTTGACCTTGGCGAGCAGACACGTCTTGCAGGCGGGGAGTCTCTGGGTGCCGAAAAGCAAGTAGATGTAGCCTCCGCACCCTGACAGACTATTGGGAAAAAGACCAAAGCCAAACACCGGCTCGGTGACTCGATAGCTTGTCATGGAATTCAGGGAATTGAATGGGAAGGGGAGGGGGGATTGAATGTGAAAAAGGAAGGGGTTTAATAGGGAAAGGGAAGAATGGAGGGTGTTAAAAAAATAATAGGAAGGGAAGGGGAAGGGGAAGGGGAGGGGAGAAATAGGAGTCAATGGGAGAAATAGGAGTCAATGTAATGGAAGGGTGTGGAATAGGGGAAGGAGGGAAAGGCAAATAGAAGGTTCAAGAAAAATGGAGGGAGTCAGAATCTGAGGGAGTCAAGATGTTCAGTATGGAGGAAAGGCATGTAATGGGGAGATGGGGAGATAGGGAAGTGAGTAAGCAAAGGATATTTTGGAGTGGTATGGATTTTGGAGGTGCTTGCGGAAAGACTCTCCACATTCCCTCCTAGTACCTTGTACAATGATGGTAGAGGAGTGGCATTATGGAATGGCTATTGTTAGGATTAGACAGCGTAGTCTCAAAATAGTGAAATAGCTAGACCAACTTTGGAGTGTTATGAATTTTGGAGTGGGAAGAACTGAGAAAATTCAGGATGGAAAGTGTGGACTGAGACTGAGTGTGGAGTGGAGCGTGGATTTGGAGTGTGGAGGGAGTGTGATTGTGGAAGGTGGGGCGAACGTGTAGGGTGGGGTGGACGGTAGGGTGGATGGCGATTGAAGGCGATTGAATGGCATAATAAAAAAAATGGTAGAGTAAGAAAAAGCCGAATAAGAAAGAAGAGGGTGCTTTTTTTTGAAATGCCGAATAACAGGAAAGGAGGGGAACAAGAACAATACAGTAGTGAGGCAAACAGACAAAGAGACGGAGGCCCGGAGGGACAGGAAGGACATGCACTTACACATGCATAATAGTATAATAGTATAATAGTATAATATGCATGGACATAGTCAAAATAGGTATAATAGACGGGAAGTCCAAATGCGTATAGCCATAGATATAGATATTTTTTACATAGTACATATATTTTACATAGTACATATATTTTACTTAAGAGACTGGAAGAAGAGATGGACAGACAGAAAGAGGGGAATAATGTGAGACTGGAGAGTAAATTAGAGACGAAAGGCGTTTGTTAGATTGAAGCAGTAGTGGGAAAAAGGGCTTAAGAACATGTAAATGCAAGAACATGTAAATGTAACTGTAAGAACATGTAACTGCAAGAACGTAAATGCAAGAACGTAAATGTAAGTTTCAGGAAATGTGGCGATGTGAAAAAGGCGGGAGAAAAAGAAAGAATAAGAGGGCTGAAAAAAAAAATAGGTGGAGTCAGAGAACAATTGAATTTAATTTGGAAGTGAGAAAAAAAAATAGCGTGAAATGTTTGGATTTGGAAATAGAAAAAAAAGGCATTAGGGGACAAATAGGGGAAAATAGGAGAAAAAAAGGAGACAAATGGGAGAGAAAGAGGAGAAAATCAGGAGAAAAAGTGGTTATTGGGGGAGAGGAGTGGGGAGTGGATGTAGAGTTGGGGTTAAGAAAAAATGGTGAATTGGTGAAACGGAAAAGGAAAAGGAGTTAGACGAGAGAAGAGTTAGACGAGAAGTAAAGGGAGTTATTAGTTGTTAGTGGATAGAACCGAGTAATGGAGAGAGAGAGAGAGAGACGACGTATCTTTAATATGGATTCGTAATAGACTTTTCCAGCTTAATAATGCGCCACATCACAGCTCCTTGACTTCACTTCCTCTACAAAGTTTCAATTCTATTGTTAGTTCTAGTGTCTTCTACTGTCTGTTCTTTTTCTACTATCCCTATCTACTGTCTACTACTGGCCACTATCTACTGTCCACTATCTACTGTCCACTATCTACTGTCTATTTCTACTGTCTACTGTCTACTGTCCACTATCTACTGTCTATTTCTACTTCTAGTGTCTACTGTCTGCTTCCTGATTTGCCTGACTACTGTCTACTGTCCACTATCTACTGTCTATTTCTACTGATTAGATTCTACTTCTGTCTACTTCCTGATTTTCCTGATTTTCCTGACTACTGTCTACTGTCTAGAGTTTCTGTTCCTCGTCTATGGTACGTCCACTATCAACTGTCCACTGTCTACTGTCTACTGTCTACTGATTAGAACCTACTATTACTGTCTACTGTCTACTGTCTATGACTAGTGTCTATGACTACAACAAGATTGTGCCTTCAAGACTGGAAAGACTACTGCTTATTGACTATGGGTGGTTTCATGAATACCGTCTAGTTTTTACTGGCTAGTATTACTGTCTACTGCTGTCCACTTTCTTGTCTACCGCTAATTCTGTTTCCGTCTACTTTGTCTAATTCCGACTGTCCACTATAGCTATGTCTACTACTACTAACCACTTTCAATTCCACTGTTTCGTCTACTGCTACTGTCTAGTCCGTCTCTTGCCTACTGCTTCCTTTGTTTAACGTATGTTGATTGACCATTATCATCTACTACTATCTGTCTACTACTATCTGTCTACTACTGTCTGTCTACTGTCTGTCTACTGTCTGTCTACTGTCTGTCTACTGTCTGTCTACTACTGTCTGTCTACTGTCTGTCTACTACTGTCTGTCTACTACTTTCTGTCTACTACTGTCTACTACTATCTACCACTGTCTGTCTACTGTCTACTGCCTAATGGAGTCACTTTTCTGGCTGAATAGACCATGCATTACTGACTTCTATTTATAGTCGACTCAAACTCCGCATACACACACTGGACCTCTTCTTCCAATACTCCATTTTCTCCTACCAAACTTCTTTACAATCTACAGAACCTCCTACTAATCTACAGAACCTCCTGAACCTCCTATTAATCTACAGAACCAGACCCACTGAAAACCAAAGCTTCTGCTTTAATTCACTTAGTGCCATATAAAACTCCTCCACTTCAATTGACCATATTCCGGGTCCCAATCCTAATTCTCAGTGTCAATCCTTGAACCCTTTGCTTATTCTCAGTCTTGTTCCTTGAACCAATACCTAACTCCTCAATCTCCCTCGAGTTATGATACTTTTCCATGAATTCACTCATATCAGACACGATAAAAAAGTCCATCTGCTTTTCTCAGTCCTATTCTCACTTCAACCAGTAGAACAACTTGCTGAAGTTGCTGAAGTCAGAGTGGACCCAGATAGTTTGGGCTTGCTTTAACACTACCTCCTTGGGAATGGTGTCCTTGGTATTCAACTTGAGGTTGTGGGACTCCTCGTATCTCTTGGCCACTTACTAAGTACTATAAAGGAGTTGAAGTGGTGGTATAAGTACTGCTATAAGAGTGTAAGTAGTGGTGTAAGTTGATGTTTCCAACTGCCGTGTAATAAATACGGGCATTGAACGGCAAGAATTCGTCTTTGAATTTAGCGAAAAAGACCTTTCGATGAGCTTCAGTTGAGGGAAGAACGAGTTTGTCTGAGAAAAAGAGGAACGAAGAGAATGCAATCGGAACGTGAAGCCTTGGGTTGGGAAGATAATGAAATACCCTGCGGAGAAGATAAAGCGGTTTGGGAAATAATCAGGTGCATCACGCCCATCCTGTACTTCTCTAATTCCATTCTTCTCAAGCTGATATTCCCTCATTTTCCATTCTCAAGTTGGTACTCCTCCATCTCCATTCTTCTCAGCTGATACTCTTCCATTTCCATTCTTCTCAACATTATACTCCTCCATTCTTATTCTTCTCAACCTTATACTCCTCCAATTCCATTCTTCTCATCGATAAGGAACACCTTGGCTTTGTTAGAAATGCATGCAATCACAGGGATCCTGGCTCTTGCTCAAAATGCTCTTGTTGCTTTCCACTAACGTTTCAATGGTATCATTGTCCAAGCTTCCTGGCCTCCTGTCACCTCCTGTCGATCAAGTGATTACTCAACATCAGTTTCAACACACCTCCATTTCCCTTCTTATTTCCATTCGTCTCATCCTGACCCACTCACCACCGAAGTCTCCGATGTTTCAATCACTACACGAGCCTCCGATGTTTTTTTTTTTTTTTTTTTTTTTTTTTTTTTTTTTCATAGGGCATGACGTAGGTGTCCACTTCCAAGCAACGCCCACGGATGGAGATTGTCATCGGCATTGTGATTGGCATTGTGATTGGGATTGTGATCTAGTAGAAAATCGTGTGAACTTTTGCTTCTGCTCGTTCAGATGGAGCTGACAAAGTTCACCTTTAATACTTTGGGCTTGTACTCGGAAACAATGGTGAGCTGCGTGTGGGTTTTCCTGAGTTTCTAGAGTCTGGAGTTTCCAGAGTTTCCAGAGTTTCCAGAGTTTCTGGCCCAGTTGACAAATGGTAGAAAATGTGCTTCCAACACATGTGCTTCCAACAAATGTTGTGCAATACCCATCGTGTCCAGGAGTTGTGTGTAGCTGAGAGTAGTTTGATGACTTGACTCTAGCCTTGACTTTTTTCTTGACTCTTTTCTTGACTCTTTTCTTGACTCTTTTCTTGACTTCTTGACTCTTTTTTGACATATTTTACCGTATGCACTTCAGGCCAGATTCTGCGGTCTCCACTGAACAGAAGATTGGAGCCCTTGGTCTTGATATACTATCCATACCCCATTCAGAGACCACCATTTGGAACCACCATTGGAACCATTCTTGGAATAACACGAGCTCATATCTCTGTGGTTAAACATTATAGGTATTCCTGGAGTACTGTTTTCATGGTAGAAAAGGCTCAGTACTGACCAAGGTAAAGTGAAGATACTGCTGATGTTGAGTGTATGTCCAGTCATGTGTCTGTCCAGTTCTGTCTAGTGTCTGTCCAGTTTTTCCCAGTGTCTCCACTATTATCCAGTTCTGTCCAGTCCTCCTTTGATTGAGTGTATGTCCAGTCATGTATCTGTCCAGTTCTGTACAGCTCCATCCACTATCTTTAAAGTATCCCATCCTAGTGTCTGTCCAGTTCTGTTCACTTCTGTTCAGTGTCTGTCCACTTCTGTTTAGCTCTGTTCAGTGTTTGTCTAGTGTCTCCCAGTGTCTCTCCACTATTATCCAGTTCTGTCCAGTCCTCCTTTAATTGAGTGTATGTCCAGTCATGTATCTGTCCAGTTCTGTACAGTTCTGTCCAGTTCTGTTCAGTGTCCGTCTAGTGTCTTTTCAGTGTCTGTCTAGTGTCTGTCCAGTTTCTCCCAGTGTCTCCACTATTATCCAGTGCTTTCCAGTCTCCTTTAGCCCATTCCAGTCGTATCAATCTTCTCTATAGAGTCTATGTATACATTTCCAGAATAGTCTAGTCTTAGTATACGTCTCCATAAATCTGGAATTACCACACAGTAATGTGCAGTCAATTAGGAACATACTGATAATCCTTTGAAGCCTGGCCTTCCATCTGGACACATATTTCAAAGGCTCCCTCAAAAGACTCCCTTAAAGCTCCCTTAAAAAGAACCATTAAAGCTCCCGTAAAGCTCCAGTAAAGCTCCAGTAAGGCTCCAGTAAGGCTCCAGTAAGGCTTCCTTAAAGAACTCCCTAAAGCTCCCTTAAAAAACACTAACACTGTTCTACCTCTTTTTTGTGCTCTAATGTTTCGTGTTTTAGTAGAATCTTGATCTTTAGTGCTACGCTGGATTATGGTCTGATGTGGTGTAGATTATGGTCTGATGTGGAGTAATGCGGTGGCAGTGCGAATCTATGGGTCTTGTCGTGTTCGTGTGATTCATACTAAGACAAAAGGCTAGGGTCTTTTTTTCTATTAAATTTCTGCTTAACGATGGTCGATGTTTCCAGCTCTTTTTAGGCTTCAAGGCAAGGTCTTTCTCTTCTTTCCCAAAGTCTACAATCTGTGAATCTGAATCTCTGAAACTATGAATCTCTGAATCTCTGAATCAGAATCTCCAGAAAAAATAGGGAAACTAGAGAATCTAGGATCTAGAGAAACCACAATCTAGGATCTAGAGAGGCTAGAAACTAGAGAGGCTAGAAACTAGAATCTAGAATTTCTGAATCTCTGAATCTCAAAATCTCCAGGAAATCTAGAAAAACTAGAGAGACTTTTTGCTAGTCTAGTCTTTTCTGCTTGTCTAGTCTATTACTGTCGCCAAGTCTAGCTTTTTTTGTTCCAAGTCTAGTCTTTTCTGTTCCCAAGTCCAAGTCTATTAATTTCAAAAACAAAAAAAAAAGTCCGAGTGTCTGGCCTAGTTCTTCGGAGAGCAAAAGCAACCCCACGTCCACCAGGTGCAACAGCAGTATCTCTGTCCCTTTACCAGCACCAGTGGGACCTGAAGAGTGGTTCTAGGGTCAGACTTCCATTCGCCAAAGACCATGCCACCAAAGATCTTGCCGTGCGTAGTTGTTAGTTCCACCATGAGTAGTTTACTGAATCTAGATTCTGGAATCTAGAATCTGGAATCTAGAGAAACCAGAAACTAGAAACAAGAAACTAGAAACTACAAAACAAGAAACTAGAAACTACAAAACAAGAAACTAAAGAAACAAGAGAGGCTGGAGAGGCTAGAGAAACTAGGAACTAGACACCAGAGACTAGAAGCTAGAGGCTAGAAACTAGAGACTAGAGGCTAGAAAAACTAGGATCTAGAGAAACTAGGAATTAGAGACTAGACATCAGAGACTAGAATCTAGAAATTAAATCTAGAGAGACTGGAGAAGCTGGAAAAACTAGAGAGGTTGGAGAAACTACAGAGGCTAGAGAGACTAGAGAAACCAGGAACTAGAGAACTTGGAGAGGCTAGAAACTAGAACCTCGGAATTAGACACTAGAGGCTAGAGGCTAGAGGCTAGAAACCAGAAACTAGAGGCTAGAGGATGGAGAAACAAAGATTAGCCCTTTGCCTTTCCCAAACTTCCCATCCCAATATTATCATACTATTCGAGGTCTAGAACATTTCTACGTTTCGATTTTTCTTCTATTCTGGACAAACCTTTCAACTCCAGAAAGTACCCTACGTCCAAGGAATGGGACTACACCAACAATCTACCCTATTCCTACTACCTCTACTACTTATATGCCAATATGGTGGTTAAGGTATCAAGGTTAGGGATTCTGCAGTCGGGGATTCTGCAGTCGGGAATTGAGAGATTATGACACCATGAGATCTGGAGATTCAGAAATCCAGAGATTCAAAGATTTGGAGATTCAGAGATCTGAATATTCAAAGATCCAGAGATTCAGAGACCGTGAGATTCAGAGATCCAGAGATTCAAAGATCCAGAGATTCAGAGACCCAGAGATTCAAAGACCTAGATTAAGGTTGACCTTATGATTTTATTCCAGGTGCACTGGAAGTATAATACAAGTGAGGAGTACAATATTATAGTATAGTATAGGGAAGGGTAGATGCATCCAAAACTCATTAGTTCTGTGAATGACTTCATGCCACACTACACTCAAGGCACTCGCTTCAACCCATACAAAGACTTCTGTGTTTTGAGCACTAAAAGTTCTTTCCCCTTCTAAACATCTCCTTCACGTTGCCTCATATACTCCTCTTCCAATACTTCATTGAGAAATGCCAGCAATGGCCAATACCACTCTCAAACTTTAACCTCCAAGTGATGATTGGTGGTAGTTGTTAGATCCACCATAGGTCGGGCTCTACCTATGAGGTATTGGGAAGCCTCGCCGTCTAATCCTAGCAATGCCATTCAAAGACCGTACCAACCCATTTAACAGTATCGGCTGAACCGACCCGAGCAAGAGCATCATCGCTATTGTTCTGGTGAATTCTTTTGAAGCCACGTTCTCTCTTCAAAGTGATATAAGCCACTCAGATTCCTGCTTTTGGGGAATCATCAACGAATAAAAGTGTAGTACTTCACGTTACACAAGAATCTAACAGTAGTACGCCCTAAGATTCCCAAGTGATCATTGGTGGGGCCTTGAAGTAACATTTGGTGGTATATGATATTTTTCCCGTTTTTTCCTGGCTCTCTTACTCAACATTTCACTTTCACTTTCACGTTTTGTCCAAAAATCCATACCTTTTTTAGATTCATTTTGGGAACAGTACTCCACTGACCACTTTAGCGGTATAGGTGAACACTGCATGGTAGATTTGGAGTAGAGTATAGGTTAAAGGGTACAACACAGAGTAAATGGACATGGTCCTATATTGGCTGTGGAGAATCAATCAAGTCCTTAGTAAACACCAGTACCTCCACATTAATTAATGTCGGGAGACATCTTGGTATGTCCCCTCAGTTGACATTTCGGTACTCTTAGATATTGACGTCTTTTATATTGGGGTGGCCTTCACGTCACCAAAGTCACGTGAGTGGCTGCAGTGCTAGAGAGACAGGCAAGAGCTGTTTCTCAATACGCCAGTAACCTGCACATAGTACATCACTGGTCTGCATCCAACACACTACGTAGTACCCTGACTCCGTATGTTGACAGTCGTCGATATCGTTTGGTCGAGTGTGTGACAGATGAGAAGTGTATGCAGCAGTATAACGTAGATCTGGTCCTAGATCTTCAAGCATGGACATCAAGTATAGACCGTATGACACTTTTCAGGAATAGCCATGAATCCATAGATAGTCAATAGATATTCAATCATAGATAGTCAAGTATAGATAGGCAAGTATAGATAGTCAACCATAGATAGTCGTTTTGTAGACGTTACACTTGACGTTTTGCTGCGAAAAAGCAACTGCTGAAGGAGAACATGGGGCCAATTCCTGAGCCACTCCCGACAAGATGGGATTGGACCCATAGTTCAAAGGAGCAGAGAAGTACTCGAGACGGTAAGCGTTGGTTCCACTTGAAGGGTCGATGTACTTGTCATCTATCAATTCATTGAAATTGCTAGTAGCCAATTGCTTGCTTCGGACAGTGGTGTCAAAGAACACAGCATGATCATCGGCCCCCTTTTCTAGCGGGTTAATGGTTACTCTTTCACAGATACATCCGAAGCAAACGCCTGCACTTTGCACAAGTAAAGGGAGTGGATATGAGAGGCAATACCCTGGGGCGATTCTCTGGCGAAGAAGAGTCAACCATATATAGTCAAGTATAGCCCACCTCCAAGTAGTATATTTTGTCTTTTTTCAACTGTACGGTCTGAAGGGTATTTGGGTCAATGTGGTGCTAATAGTTTTGGAAACTCTGTTTTCCTGCATATAGCGCAAGTCTCATATAGTATAATGAAGATACAGGGTTCACCAATCCCATAATGATGCATCGTTAATCCCACATCTGTCCATACCTTATCCTCTAATCAGAGATGCAGTAACCCAAAATACCGAAAATCCGTGTTTCTGACCAAATTGTCTGGGAATGGCTGGCTGAATTGGGGAACGTGGGCAGCTCACGTGCGCAGCTCACGTGTGCGGCTCATGGCTGGCTCCGAGAGTGGCCTCATGGCTAGCCTCGTGGCTCGCCCGGTCGACCCCGTGGCACCTGCCCCCGGAACTCGCCTCTCGCGCACGCTCACGTGGTCTCGACTCACTTGCGGGGGTAGCGGGGGTAGCGCCGCGCATTGCTCCAGCAACCAGCACCCTCACCACCTCCGTACACCAGCAAGCTGTAAATCCAACATCACAACCATACTAATCACCACCCAATCTGGTAACCAAGTTTTCTGCAACAGTATCAAAAAATGACGCTATTTCTTAGTGTCTTAGACGATCACCTCTGTAACTGGCCAGGTGGGGAGTGGGTATAAATAAAAAAAAGGTGTAAGAGAAGGTGTAAGAGGGTGGCGCCACCCAGGTATATGTAGGGATGTAGGGGATGGGGGATGTATGTAGGGGACGGAAGTAGGGGGGACACTAATGCGAAGGTGTTTCAAGTATGAAACGTGCGTTTGTGCAGCCAAGGTGTTGAGTTTTATAAGGGCCCAGATCCACCCAAGTTTTCCCTCCAGGAGACCCAAATTTTACCCAAATTTCCTGCCCACTAAGCATTCCATTATTCACCTTTTTTTTTCTCAGGATGCCATTTTTCAGGGTTTCTCATTCAAGAGCTTTTTTCAGGGTTGCATTATTTTGAGAATGGCATTTTGCAAGCCTGGATTTCTTGTTCCTGCAAATTATTTTTTGGGTGTTGGATTACAAATCATTGATCATGAAGTGAAATCTGGATGGTTTATTGAATAGGTACATACAGTTCTTAGTGACTATTATTAACGATTGGTTTTAAACTATTGGTTTTTAACTATCAACTGTTGGTAATTGAGGTTGACTCTTGGCTTTGGGATTGACTCTTGGTTGCTTAAACATGAAACGGTGTCCTACTCTTAGTCTAAATTTATGTTTTGACTTTGGCGCTTCATGTCTTCCTGTGATCTTACTAATGCTTTACCGATAACAATTGACTTGGCAGGGAATGGAGGCTGCGGCTAAATTGCGCGTCGGCAAAGCCTGCGCACAGGCGCGACGCACCCTCGGTTTGCTCATGCCGGTTTGCTGTCGGTTTGCTGCCGGATTGCTCATGTCGGTTAGCTCTAAATCATGTCACTTCGGTTGTTCATGTTCATTTATGGTTTTTCATGCTCATTCTTGGTTTTTTTTTTATTTTCCCAGGTAATTTTTACACGCTTCGGTTCCTGCCATCCCCGGCTGAGCATCTCCAAATCGGGAAATGCCTATTTGGACCCGGCTGATATTGCTGCTTTAAACGGTTGATCTAACTGATTACTTTGTTTCAGTATGTGGCTGTTCCTGGCTGTGTTTCTCTATTGTTGTCTGAATTGTTGTCTGATTCTTATTTGGGACAGTTGCAAAAGGTTGCTTCGCGCTACGCTTCTTAATGCCATCTATATTTACCTTCTATATACCCATGAGCTTTACACTCTAACGGCGCCGTCACCAATCCGGAGATGGCCAGCATGTCCGTTCCCTATTTCATTGCACGACAATCGGATCCCCGATCTGATTTCGTGTCAATCCCGGTCAATCAACCTGCTGCCAAATTGACTGCTTCCTAATCTGAACCTCCAGTCAATCTCCTGATGCAAATTGACTGCATCCCTTTCTTGATATTCGTAATTTGTTTCATAATTTTTCGTTCTTTTTGATGTTTTCTTATTTTGTATTTTCTTTTCTGTTTTTTTTTTCCTACATCACCCCAGTCAACCATAAGCGGTAGTTCTGCGACGTGGACGATAGCAGCGGCAACTGCGTCACAGGCAGGCTGAGCGAGTAGTTCAACGAGAAATCAAGGAGGCCCTTGGTATCGCTGTAGCTGACGGGAAGCACCAAAGGCGAGGCGCTGGGCTCGGCCAAACCTGGCGTCGAGTGCTGGTACAACGAGGGCGTGAGCAAGGGCGACGCCATATCCGTGGTGGCCGGCGACTGGGCAAGCTTGTGGGCGCTGTTCTCGTCTTTTTCCTTGCATGCGTTGGAGCAGTACACCGAGTTGTGGCTGCACAACTGATCACACGAAAGGCAATAGCTGTTGAAGGCGTCGGAATCCATGCTGTAAATCGATGCTGTAAATCGTAATAATGTATGTGAATGAGATCAGAAGATCAGAAAATCGTGTTGATGAGAATAAAGTTGTGAAGTTGTGATAACTTTTTTAACTTGAGTGGCTGTAAATGCGAGAAGTTAATGGTTGGTGACTTGGTGGTTGGTGGTTGGTTGGTGGATGGGTTTGTTGTTCGAGTGTTGTTCGTGATTTGGCTAATGAGATGGAAATAAGGATATTGCTATGTATTGACGTTTGCAACAACAGCAGGAGGAGCCGTGGGAAAAAAGAGGTGGAGAGAGAAAAAATGGAGAGAGCAGGATTATATATGAGGTGTGGTGCAAGTCACGTTTTATTTATAGAAGATCTAGATGAGCAAGCTGCCACAACCGGGGTAGCGTTGGGGCCCGCTGTACATCCGTCACCACGTCTGCACCCTCGGAACTCGCAGGGGTGCGGATGGCCCTGCGCAGGCCAGGCTGCGCGCGCGTAAAACACCTGCTTTGGGCCACAAACTCCGCCACTTCCGAGGGCGGCCGGCCCGTATGTTTGCTTTCGTCGCTTTGCGCGCCCTCGACTTCCCGTCGTAACCACTGTTAGCCCGCAACTGCAAAACGTGTCTCCTCTCAACCACCTGCATGCGCCACGTGCACAGCCAACCCCGACCCCCGACCCTCGTACCCCGGCACTCAACCGCCCTCGCACCCGCACCTCACCACCGTCTGCTCAGGTGACTTGCCAAGACCTATTCCGGCAGTGCACCGTTTCCGACTGTGCTTGCCGTGTGCTTGCCGACTGTTTTTGATTTTTGTCAGCCTCGCCTCGTATTGACGACCAGTAGTTGCCCCTATTGCAAATGGCTCCGACCCGGCCATCAATAGACTAAAGGCGGCGCAGTTGTAAATCCGCGATCCCCTCAATTCGCCCATTGATTTCTAATGCGGACATTCCCATTCTTCTATTCTCTTCCATTCTCTTCCATTCGGTGGCCTATTCTCTTCTTTTAGCCATTGATGCCCTCATCCATTCCTTCATACACCCATTGATATGTTTTAGTACATTTCGGGTCTATTGACGTCACGTGGCCCAATGTCCTATCACCCTTCCCCTCCCTCTCACCCCTAAACCTCAAAGCCTCTATTCTCACCCCTCTATTTTCACCCTCTCTATTCTCACCCTCACCCTTACCCCTATGCTTCTACCCTTCCTTTCTATTCTCACTTTCTAAGCCCCTCATTCTCACCCCTATACCTCACTCTGTTACCCCCTATCTCAATCTCTCATTCCTCTCCCCTCATTCCTCTTTCCTCTCAATCCCTAATCCCTATCTCATCACCCCTATCATACCATCGTTCTAGAACTGGATTCTAGACTCCCGTCCTCCAGTTCCATTCCAGTTCCATTCTAGAACCTCCTTCATCTAGAGCATTTATCTAGAACATCTTTCATCTAGAACATCCTTCATCTAGTTCCCTCATTTAGAACATACTTCCTTCCTTCATCTAGAACATCTTTCATCTAGAACTTCCTTCACCTAGAAACCCTTCGTTATTCTGGATCCTTAATTCTAGAATGGTGTGGTGATGTTCTAGATCATGGAGCATGCAGAATGACGGAGCATTGGCGCCTATATGGAAAGTCTATGTGGAAGGGGGCCTGGCGCGGGCTACAACTACAGCCATTGCGATTACAGCCATTGCGAGTACAGCTATCGCGAGTACAGCCGTTGCGAGTACAGGTGTACATAGATGGTACAGGGATTACAGGGACGGTACAGAGGTGATCAGAGGGTGATAGTGTGCATCCAGTATAGCAGAGACGGGACAGAGACCGGTGCACAACTGGGGGCTCAACAATGTGGGTCTAGATTCGGGTCTAGATTCGGGGTCTCCGGCCTAACATCTGCCGGTCACATGGCCTACCCCTATTAGTCTCCCTCCAACCCATCCCCCATTTCACCAATCCCCCATTTCACCCATCCTCAACCCCATCAATAAAAACATAATAGTAATAGTAAACATACTATTACATAAGTGGTAATGTTGGTTGTTAGTGTGGTTATAAGTGGTGATGGTGGTGGTGGCAATTAGCGGCAATTAGCGGCAATAGTGACAATTAGTGGCAATAGTGGCAATTAGTGACAATACCCGATGTTGATCTGTTTTAGGGTGAGTACGGATACATGGACAATATGGCTATTTGTCGTGTTCCTGCATTGCGACGCTTTACGCTTTACGCTGTACGCTGTACGCTGTACGCTTCCTGGTTGCAACGCTCCGTTACTACGCCTACCCGGCTACATTACGGTTACATTACACGGTACAATTCACCGTACCGTACATTACCTACACTACTCACCATCTACACTACCTACATTACCTATTGCTCACTACCTACACTACTCACTACCTACACTACCATTTACACGGTAATATTTACATGCCTACACTACCGTACATTGACGGCAACCATTGAGGTACTACACTACCGACATTGACGGCAACCATTGAGGTACTACACTACCATACATTAACAGTGAGCCATTGAAGTACTACGCTAATGTTACCTTACATTCCGGCTACAGTTCCACTGTGAAGAAGCTTGGCATCTAGTACTATGGGTCTACTTCTGTATGAAGGTATCAAGGCTAAGTATGGAGGGAGTGTATAGGGTATGGGGAGAGTAGGTGAGAGGATATGAGAATAAGGTATGGAGAATAAGGTATGGAGTAACGTATGGAGGGAGTGTATGGAGAGAGAGTAGAGAGGATATTGGGTCTAGAATGTTGGTAATCATAGGGGTTGGGTGTATGCCGGTAGGGTGTAGGCCTGTGTAGGCCGGTGAGGCGGTAGGGGGTCCGGTGGTGTAGGGCCGGGAGATCGAGTCTGGATGGTTGTAGTATTGGATCAGCCTGGGGGCGGGCCTTCCCGAGGGCATTGTTGGCGTGCCAGAATCAGCTTTGTGTTGGTGGCACCTGCACCGTGTCCATTATGCGTGTTTCAGAGAATGCATCGGATCGCACGTTCCGAGGGACCCGCCGCTCACTTCCGGGGAAGGGCTGCTGGTGCCGGTCTATAAGTGTGGTGTATTGATGTACTGGTTTATTAGTGTGGCGGTTATTGGTGTGGTGTATTAGTGTGGTGTATTGGGGCCGTGTACCGGGGGCACGTTGCCTGCTCTATCGCATTATGGCTCAATACCGGGGGCACATTGTCTCTCTGGACAACCGGGGGCACGTTGCTACTGTGAACAGAACCGGGGGCACGTTGCTACTCAGAACCGGGGGCACGTTGCTACTTAGAACCGAACCGGGGGCACGTTCGCAACATGCCAATTTTTTTTTTCCCACCCCCGGCTCTATTTCCGCGCTTATATTTGCGCATCCCCTCCCGACTTCCGAGGGCACGCTGCATAACCTGCCCTTCTTGTGTGCATATCCTCCCGGATTCTGTATACAGCCTCCCCCATTGTCTATCCCCTCTACAACGCGGCTTAACCTTCTGCCCCGGCCACCGACCTATTCCTCCTGGGGCCCGGCATGTGCATTGTGCCGGGGGCAAACCGGATTGCCTCTTTGGGACTCTGAAACACCCACGCATGGTTGCGCATCCCAGCGCCAACTTTGCGCGGCAATCATTTGTCATTTGCGCGCGCAACCAGGCTCAGGAAAACCCTCAACTTCCCTTTGGAAAAAAGATTTTGCTCATCTTGAACCGAGCCCCTTTTCTGGCCTTATGCCGGCTTCCGAACACGGATCTTTTGGTTGGTGACATATCCGGTGTATGCAGTATGAAACACTAGTGAAACCACAGTGAAACAGGCAAACACTTCTGAAACACTTCTGAAACATCAGTGAAACACTACTGAAACACTACTGAAACATTACTGAGACACCCAGGGGTTCCACTAACCTTCCACTCCATAACCTTTTGATCTTCAACTCTGAGTTTCAACTCTGGGATTCAACTCTGAAACACGGATGAAACAATTGCCGGCTTCTCCTGTGGACCACATTCAAATAGGCGAGAGAAACGGCCTCCTGGCTTAATGCAAAACATTGTGCACTGTGGCTCATTCTATGCTGCATGCACCGGAGCATCGCTTGTCGACGCCGCACATTGTCTAATGCGCGCAGCCTGCATGCAGCTGCTTCTATACCGTTCTCTACCGTTCCATACATGATTTGGGCAAAGGCTCCTAACCACCGTCAACGGCGCCAGGGCTTAGACTTTTTCGCCCATGGCTACGGTTGTGCCATATGCACCTCGCTAATCCTTGATGTTTGTGCTCGTCTAAAGTGTCCAGACTTCTGTGTCCCTGCCTGATCTGTCACGTGTCTGATCTGTCCGTGTCTGTTTGTCACGTGTTTTTTAAAGTCACGTGTTTTTTTTCCTGTCACGTGTTCTCTCCTCACCTGTTCCCCCGTCACCTGTTCTCTCCTCACGTGTCAATACTACCTGAACCACCTGCCTTGGTCACGCTCCATCCATCACGTGCCTTGCACCAGGCCACCCACCACCACTCCACGTGACCACATCTAAGACTACTTACGAAGTACTACTACTAATATTACTGACCACTCCTACTTACTACTACTTACTACTTACTACTTACTACTTACTACTTACTACCTAGCTATGTTTATGACTTTGCACTGACTCATTAATTATAGACTACTACTAACAACCTACTGAATTATGACTCACTACTCACTGCTCGCTAAAGTACTCACCTTCTTCTTACTACTACTACTTACTACTACTCACTATTACTACTCACTATTCACTATTACTACTCACTATTCACTATTACTACTCACTATTCACTATTACTACTCTCTACTACTGACTACTTACTACTGTCTATTACTACTGACTTCTGTCTACTGTCTACTGACTCGTGCCTACTACTACTGATTACTGACTACTCACTATTACTATTGACTACTGACTACTGACTACTATAGTGTTTACTGACTGCTTCTACTTACTACTGACTATAACCACTGACTACTGACTACTCACTATTACTGCTGACTACTGTAGTGTTTACTGACTACTCACTCATGACTACTGACTACTACCACTGCTACTCACTACTGTCTACTTACTACTTATAACTTACTACTTACTCGTGACTACTGACTCGTGACTACTGACTCGTGACTACTATAGTGTCTACTGACTACTGACTACTGACTACTGACTACTGACTACTAACTACTGACTACGTACTTCTCCGAGACTTGAGCATACACTAGCACGCCACTGGATCAGTTACACTAGTTTAGTAGTATCTCTAGTATTTCCAGTACTTCCAGAATTTCTGGTATTTCTGGTATTTCCAGTATTTCCAGTATTCCCAGTATTCCCAGTATTCCCAGTATTCCCAGTAATTCTAGTGTGGACTGATTGAAGTGGTAGAGAGAAAAGCGAATAGTCTATAAAGCACCCCTCCAAAAATCTCCCACTTCCAATTCATCGTTTTCTCTTTTTCCTTTTCCTCTTTTCTCATTTCCTCTTCTTATTATGGATTTGAAGACACTTCTGTGGCAAATAGAGATTTTTGTTCCCCATGAGAAAGCCCCAAAGATAGCTGCGTTTTATTATAACAGATGACAATGAAATGAGAATAAGAAGAGATTACTCCCTACTTACTCGTGACTACTAATACTACTACTAACTACTGACTACTACTACTACTACTACTACTATGACTACTGACCACTGACTGACTACTGACCACTGACTGACTATTGACTACTGACTACTGACACGTGCCTACTATAGTGTTTACTGACTACTCACTCGTGACTACTGACTACTGACTACTGTCTACTGACTACTTACTACTGACTACTATAGTGTTTACTGACTACTGATACTATATTGTCTACTGATACTATATTGTCTACTGATACTATATTGTCTACTGATACTATATTGTCTACTGATGCTATAGTGTTTGCTGATACTATATTGTCTACCGATGCTATAGTGTTTGCTGATACTACATTATTCGGTATGAAGTGACAGTAAGCCACTATGCTGTGTACGTGGCCTGGTGCCATGGAGTAATGTCTTTGTTGTGATTGTTAGGGGATCAGAAGGGATCAGAAGGATCTGGAAGTATAGGGTCGTGGCTTGCCAATGGTCTTCAGTATATATCAAGTATACTGGTAGTAATTCCGGTACTCCAGTAGTAAATTTCTTCCTGCCATGTGTTTGGTTCTTGACCTTGCAGTAGTAGTTGAGTGGTGTCTATCCCCAGAGTGTATAATGGAGACGATGCTTTTGGAGGCAGAAAAGGGTAAATCAGAAACAGGACAAATCTGACAAATTTGACAGGAACTAGTATCAGACTCCGTCTTGCTGCCACTACTACTGACTACTCACTTGTGACTACTCACTATTACTACTTACTACTGACTACTACTACTACTATTACTATTACTCACTATTACTCACTATTACTCACTATTACTCACTATTACTCACTATTACTCACTATTACTACTGACTACTGACTATTACTCACTATTACTACTGACTACTGACTACTGACTACTGACTACTGACTACTACTACTCACTATTACTGGCTACTGACTACTACCACTACTACTGACTACTCACTTGTGACTACTTACTACTGACTACTGACTACTCACTATTACTACTGACTACTACTACTACTAATACTACTAATACTACTGACTATTACTACTACTACTAATACTACTAATACTACTGACTATTACTACTACTACTGTCTTCTGACTACTGTCTCCTGGCTACTGTTTACTGACTACTACTACTCACTATTACTGGCTACTGACTACTTACTACTGACTACTACTACTACTACTACTAATACTAATACTAATACTACTACTAATAATACTACTAATACTAATACTACTACTAATAATACTACTAATACTAATACTACT
>NKZK01000591.1:0-31031 GCA_002370145.1 [Candida] ipomoeae | reverse complement strand
GTAGTAGTGTCGTGTAGTAGTAGTAGTGTCGTGTAGTAGTAGTAGTGTCGTGTAGTAGTAGTAGTGTCGTGTAGTAGTATTAGTGTTGTCACTGTTGATTACCATTCTACTACTGTCCATTTGTTCCACCCATCCTACTTTACTACTCATTACCAATTCCTCCTGCTATAGTCCAACATCCTTTTCGTTCCGCTATCTACTCACCCAAACCTTTATTCATCACCGTCCCATAATTCCTATAGTTGGTTTCATACATTCTGATCGTTCATTCCGAGACACTTGCGTAACCATATCTTTCATTCTGTTATTGGTCTTCTATCTCATGGTGTAGAGAGACTATAAAGCAGGCTTATATAACTTTCCATTAGACAGTTTCTGAATTTTAAAAAACGGACTTGAAGTAATTCTTTCATTAAAAAAATGGACTTGGAGTAATTCCTTCATTAAAAAAATGGACTTGGAGTAATTCTTTCATTAGTCAAAAGACGATGGAGGTGGTGGTATTTTACTGGCTCCCGAGCTCCCACTTATTCAGAAGCAGAGCTTGGTGACGACAAGTATGTTTGAAGCAGAGTACATGGCGCTAAGCACGACAGTGAAAGAAGTCACCTGGACAGTGAACCTCTTTAAAGAATTCGGAATTCAGACTGTGGAAATACCCAAGATTTTGGAGGATAACAATGGAGTAGTATTGACGACAAATGGAACTGGAAGTGCTCCAAGCAAGAACAAGCATGTTGTGGATATTAAAGAGAAGCATGTACAGGATAGGGTAAAGAGGGGAGAGGCAATTATCGAATATGTTCCTACCGAGAACAATATCGCTGACGCTCTCACGAAACCTTTACAGTCTACTGCCTTCCACAGACATCTACCATTCCTAGGATTCGACGAGAAGCACCACATTCGATCGATTACTGCGGGCGCATATAACAGCGAATCAGGAGACTTAAGTGACATGATCCAAGGGAGTGTCAACGAGTACCTAGCATGTACGGACCTAGGGTACTTTGTGGATACCCTTCATGCCTTTTCACAATGTCAAACTAGAGTCAAGCTACACAGGGTCTTCTTTCCTCGCTGATTTTTCCAAGCCCGTTCCCTTGGCTGTGGTTTCGCTAGATAGTAGATAGGGACAGTGGGAATCTCAAATAATACATTCATGCGTGTCACTAATTAGATGACGAGGCATTTGGCTACCTTAAGAGAGTCATGGTGTAGAGAGACTATAAAGCAGGCTTATATAACTTTCCATTAGACAGTTTCTGGATTTTAAAAAATGGACTTGGAGTAATTCTTTACTGTTACCACCATCATAAGAGTCACCAGCTTCATCAGAGGTACTAGCCTCATCAGAGGTAACCAGCAACGTCGAGATCGGTATGAATCTTGACACGTGAGTCTGTTTCGCCAGTTGTAGTATCAGTGCCATCAGCATGAGCAGACTCAGTAAAAAAACGTCATCAAATTCACCAGAGTTACCAGAGTTACCAGAATCCCCACAACCGTCAAGATCACCAGTAAGTATTTCCAGTGTTGTCGGAATGTTCACTTTTGCCAGAAACATCGCTATGATTGGAATTTTGTCCTGATCATCAAGTGACGGTTCTACTTCACCAGACTTCACCAGACTTCACCAGACTCATTCGAATTGCCAGTATTGGGCTGATCGTTTTTACCCGAAAGGGTATTTGAAAAGGTTTAGATTTCCTCATGCGCCTTCATCTCAGCATTGCATGCCTCTTTCCAGAAGATCCAGTCTTCTGACCTCTGTGCCTCAGCATAAGATTGTGTGATTTGATGTGGAGAGTCGGTACTATACTGTTGCTGGATAGAGCACTATACTCTACTAGAGAGTATACTAGGTACTAGAGTCTATACTGTTACTCGATACTGTAGTATACTGATATTTGAGCTTATACAGTGTTAATTAGAATTATCTACACTGTTATAGAGAGAATACTGTTATAGAGAGCATACTAGGTACTAGAGAGTACTGTTATAGAGAGTATACTAGGTACTAGAGCTTTCTATCAGATATCTTGGAATGTACAACCAGTTGTGATTGATGGTATTGAAAGGTGCTGGGGAGGACTAGGTGGAGGTCATTACACGGCCTCTGCTTTGAACTTCAAAGACAACAAATGGTACTACTTTAATGATAACAGAGTCACCCCCATCGAAGATCCTAAAGAGTGCATCACCAGCGCAGCATACTTGTTGTTCTACAAGAAAAGAACCTCAAATAAATTGCTCCCACCCGCGCCACCACTGTATGGTGACCTGTGGTGGGAACTTCCCTAGGCTAGGAAAGTCAATAGGAGGATCAACATTGGTATTCTGTATCTCTCTAACAACCGGGATGATATCTTCCAAGGTTCGATGAAGGTAACCCTGAGTCAGTCCAAGTCTGACCGTGCAAGTCTGACCGTGCAATTCTTTTGAAAAAGCATCAAGAGGATATTCAGCCATTCTCCCTCGAGAGGTAAGAATAGCAGTAGTCGCCAGAACAACCTCAAGTTAGAGATCTGTCAGGGGTACTGAACTCAGTAGAATGCGTTTGGCCAAACGCAGACTCAAGGGTACCACCACTGTATTCGCAATCCACCAAGGATACCATCAGATCAGGTGGTTGCTGCTGAGTAGGGGCGGAAAGCAGCAGCAGTCTCTCTCTTTCGACGTTTGATGGTTGGGGTTGGCCCAGAGTTCCCGTTCCCTGCAGAACCCGAGCCATCCCACTCAGCTGACTTGTTCAAAAACCTGCGGATCCAGCAGAACAGTGGTATGTGCAAGTCCAGGCATCGAGGTCTGTGACAGCGCAGACTGAAGCCTTTTAGCGACGGTAGGAGACGGGATGGCATCAGCAAGCCTGTGAGGGCCTCCACGGTGAGTTGCACGTCCACGTCCACGTCCATCCGCCTGTCCCTTTACAAATCTCCCGGAATTTGTGGGACATCGGAACAATGAATCAAACGCATCAGAAATTTGTTTTGATGTACGAGCATCAAAAAACGCTTAATTGCAGGAGGGGGCCGTGTAGATTAGACAACACACGTTCCGCAACGATAGTTGGGGCACCAGGTGGACCATAGATTAACCATGGTGTAATGTCCAGTGGACAGTTACTGAAGGACACTGTCCTCATTGTCTCGTCAAGATATGTAAACACTTCAGGAGAAGTGTTTACCTCAAGAGAAGAAGAAGGCGTGGGGTTTTCAGTGTCCATTGGAGTATTGGTGGGTCTGGCTTTAGGAGGCATCTTAGTATGCCTCAGACAGATGATGTTGATTGAGTTATTTAAAAAGAATGGACATGGTCCAGGCTCCCTTTTATATGTGGGAGGTCTCCCTTGACATTCCCGGCTGTTGTAGTAACCACAGGTGCATATGAAGAACAAGTGCTTGTTACCGCGCTATCCCTGCAAGCCATGGGGATACAGAGCACACTCACCTTGTTACCGGTTTTTCAACAGGCCGAATCCCACCCCCACGGGGGATTTCAAGCCCCGAGTTGCGTAAGATTGCGAGAGATCACTGGGTGCAGCAAATTGATATTGACAAAAGTAGTATTCATTATCAAGAAAAGTGGCCTGTGAGGTGTGTCAAACACCTGAGGAGGATCTTAGGTGAAGAACCGATGACCTCCACGATTAGGACTAGATCCAAGATATGCACAAAAAGAGCAGACATTGAGAAAATTTGTTCATTTGTTGTTCCGTAGGGCTTTGCTGTCGTCGCCAGAACCTTCCTCAGAGTCAGAGTGGGTATCACCATTAACACCTGTTGACTTACTTTCATATCAATGTTATGGTTAGAATCATCCGAGCTTGATTTCCCTCCACATCCAGTCTTTATGATATAAATATCAAACGTATGGCCTCTGTAATTCCTACTAACTTATTATTAATAAAATACTTTCATTGTGTGGACTTCATATAAAATTTTATATAGTACGTAGTGCTCGTAGACGATGGGGGTAGTGGTATTTTACTGGATCTCGAGCTCCCACTTATTCTACCCCCCTTCATGATGGTTCTGAGCCGGTGGGATGGTCATTGGAATGCAAGTCCTGGAACTGCTTCTCTGCTCAATTCTACTTTTATACGGCTATTTTAAATTTTAACTTTTAAATTTTAAATTTCGAATACGTTGAAATGCCTTGAATTCTTTTAAGTCATTGAATTCTTTTAAAGACCCTGAATTCTCTAAAGACCCTAAATTCTCTCTAAAGACCCTGAATTCTCTCTAAAATCTTGAATTCCCTTTGAATCCTTCGAAATACTTGAAATACAAACATTCAAGTTACCTAGTATGAATAAATCAAAAATGATTAGAGCCACTGGTGGTGGTTGTTCTTCATAAACCACAGACTCCCGGCTGCCAACACGATTCTTTGGTAGGTGACTCTTTTCTTAATGATCCCTTTAACATCGTATGAGGCTCATGTAGTAAACAAGTTCTCTCATACATCTGAAATGCCAAGTTTTAAAATTGCCACGTTCTATTCAACCAGTGCAGTTGATGCCGAATGTTCTTCTAGGATCCGGATTATTCTGATTCAACCAATTCAACTAAATCAACCAATTGAACCAATTGAACCAATCATTCTAAATGAGGGTCATAGACAATTGGTCAGCCATTCACGAGATAGTTTAGAAGCGTGTGAAGGTTAAGAAGAGTGGAGATTCGGAGTGAACCATCTTGAAGGAAATCAGAGGGGAACCAGGGAAATCAGAGGGGAATCACACAGCAAACCCTTAAGTTTTTTGAGTCTGGGTGCTTCTGGGATGAAGCTTTTGTCAGGTGTCAATAGAATGTACTGTGTCAGTACCATAACTATAAGCCAGCGACGTTTTCCCCACTCTCAAGTGCTTCCCCCTGCTTTTGAGCAATGCCTCGTCCAATGGCGCATTCTCCTCGTTATTGGCCGAGATAAACATCTGCTATTAAAGACGACCCCTAGTCACCTCACTTCACTCAACGATACCTGGAACACCATTACTATGGAAGAAATCCATATTCAAGTAGAACACTCCTTTGCAATATTGCAATAGGATTGAAAAAGCCCAATGGCACGTTGGTGTTCCTTCTTGAGTCACGTTGGTGCCCCTTCTTGAGTCACGATGGTGCCCCTTCTTCATATATGGAGGAGATCTCATTTCAGACATGCTAGGTAGATAGATATACTTATCATGAATGTAAATAGACTCAGACTAGACTTGAGCTCAGACTAGACATAGACTAGAGTAGACTCGGAGTAAACTCAAACTAGACTTTGAATTTAACTCGACTAAACTCCGACTAAAGTCCGACTAAACTCCGACCAAAATCAAAACTAGACTTTGCATTTAACTCCGACTAAATCCGACTGGAATTAGACTAGACTGACTATCAACAATCTGCGTCACTCACTTCACAGGCCACTTTGTCTTGATTCCAATGGATTCCAAATCCTGCACAAGCTCCTGGGAGTTGGCGGATCCCGGCCCCACAAATTGCTTCATAATCTTGGCCACCAAGGCTGCATCGTTGCTGACTTTGGCTTCGTCTCCATACGTGGGTTTGGGCGCCGCACGCCGTCCCGGTCTCCGTTTCATCACCGGTGCTTCTGTATCTGAGCCTGATGTGGCACGATCGTAGAGCAAGCTCTGGAAGATTTGGTGCCGAGCACTCTTGCCCTTGTTGCCCGCGTCCTTGTTGACAGTTTTGGCTGGCGCATCGCCGGTGATCAATTTGAACTCTTCTTTGGTCACGAGCGGCATGTAATCTTCGACGGTGGCCGAGTGTTCATGGCCTTTGTAGACTTTGGTGAAAAGCGATGCATCGAATGTCTTGTTTTGGTCCAAAGGATTACCTTCTTCACGTGCAATGGCGAGACGAAACTCCTCTTTGATTTCGTTGCCGTACTCCTGCTCCACGAATCCACTGTACAACTTTTCGCTCTCTCTAGAACGCATATTCTTGGAGTCCGAGTCTGCGGTCCGCGTGGCCGAGTCCAAGATCTGGCGCTGGTGCTCCAAAAAATTCCGGAGTTTCTGGAGCTTGTTGACCATAGTAGCGTTCATGGCCTTGTACAGACGATGGGACGTCTGGTAAAAGTTGAGCACGTTCTTCAACTTCTCGTAGTTATACGTTGCTCGGAGCCGGAGCAACTCTTCGTCTCGCTGGGCTTGTCTTCTTTCGGTAAAATCACGGAGTTCTGCATCGTCAATCTCTGAAGGGTCATTATTAAACGTGATTTTGCAGTTTTGGAGCGACTGGAGCCGGGCAAGAAGCTGCTGTTTTTTCTGGGCATAAATCTCGGCCTGGTACATTTGCTCGTGGTCTTCAAGATCAGTGACCATTTTGGCCAAAGCTTGTCTTCTTTTGCTTCTCTGCACACCACTTGCCATTACAAGGTCTTTGTTGATGGGGAACTCGAAGGAAGGCACTTCAGCCAGATCAGACTCGACTGCTTCAGTCTTTTTCGATTGTATCTCCTCTAAACCTTCAATTTCTATGCTCTTTTCTACAGTCTCTATCTCCTTGCCATCTTTGGAGGTTCGCTGCAGTACTTGAAGAGCCCTTATTCTGGAGTCAGACTGCACAACGAGATAATTATCAGGGATTGGCGTGGCAAAGGGGTCCTCCACGGTGGAAGTGTCCACGTTGCTGGCATACGTCAAGTAATCAGCAAAAGACGAGTCGTCGTCGGAGATGCGAGCGGTCGGTACATCTGGGTCTCGATCTAGATTGGTAATGCGGAGTAATTCGTCGAGTTTACAAGTGTCGAGTCCCTCGGCCATGGCTTGGGAGTGCATATCGTAGATGGATCCAGCAGCGCTGGCTAGCACCATATCGATGCGAGGAAGGTTTTTAGAGGCGTCGAGCCACGAGGCAAACACCTCATCGGGAATAAGAGGCGCCCGGTCGGCCATAATGGGATACGGCATGAAGTTTGGAGGGGGAAAAGGCAACGGCGCCATCATGGGGCGGGCCACGATCAGAAAAGGTTCCAGATCTTTCTTTTTCTTGGGAGAATCGTCTGGAGGAGGCTTCAGTTCAGGCTCCGTGAGCCTTCTTTTTGGTCGTTTATGCACTACACCCAGTTTAGCCTCATCTGCAGGCAGAGTTTCGGGATTTTGATCGGGATTTCGCTCAAACAACTTCTTGGCATCGGGATGCACGGCTCCCTCCGGGTAAACGGTCCAGGGATCGAATTTAAGGCTGGGGAGTGCAGGGTACACGAAGGGCACCATGACGCCCGGACTCTCGCCATTGGGCACGTTCAAAAGCGACGCCGGCGGCGGCATGGGCGGCGGGAAGCTCTTGGCCGACAAGAGGTGCTGTTTGGACTCATTGGGCCCCTTTGGCGCCACATCACTGAAGAAATCCGCCACGGTGTACGGATCTTCGAGAATGGGGAATGCACCCTGCGGTATGCTATGAAGCATCGGCGCAAAGTTATGGGAAAGCAGGAGGTGGGGAAGCGGCAAATTCAGAAACACTAGCGGGTCGGGCAAATTCGGGAGCACTAGCGTCGGGTCGGACGGCGGAGGAGCCCGTGGGAGGTCCGAATCCAAGGGTGGCGGGGCCGGATCAAGTCGGGGCTGCTTAAGAAGACGGGCGACTTCATGAGGGGTGGGGATACGAGGCATCCGCCGCTTTTGCGATGGCGACAGCGATAGCATAGTGTAAAGGGGTGGCGGGTATGGTGGAAGGAGGGAATCAAGGAAGGGAAGTAAGGGGGGGAGGGGTGTGATTCAGGAGTGTTTCAAGGGTGTTTCAGGAGTGTTTCAAGGGTGTTTCAGGAGTGTTTCAGCGGTGTTTCAAATCTGCACGCGGGGGATAACTGCCTGCAGTATATGCAGCCTCTAGCTCTAGACGGAAAGGCAGATGGAAATGGCAACCTGGCTGGAGGAGGTGAGTTTGGTAGTAGTAATGGGTGCAAAAATGGTAGAGGAAAAAAGGGTGTGCGCGCACCGAGGCCCGCGCAGAACATGCCGAGCATAATATGTCGACACCAGTAAACAATCATAAACGGGAATGAAACAGTGCGCGGATGAAACAGAGAACAGAATGACAGATTGAAACACAGATGAAACACAGATGAAACAGAAATGAAACAGAAATGAAACAGAAATGAAACACTGATGAAACAATCATGAAACAATTATGAAACAGAAACACTGATGAAACAGTAAATGTGAATAGTATGTGAATAGTAAATGTAAATAGTATATGTGAATAGTAAATGTAAATAGTAAATGTAAATAGTAAATGTAAATAGTAAATGTAAATAGTAAATGTAAATAGTAAATGTAAATAGTAAATGTAAACAGTAAATTGAATAGTAAATGTGAATAGGTGAATAGTATGTAAATAGTAAACGCAAATAGTATGTGAATATTATGTAAATAGTATGTTATTGGTAGATTTGAAACAGAGGTGAAACAGAGGTGAAAAGAGGTGACACTTCTGAATAGAGAATCAGAAGTAGACAGTGCAGAGGACATGGAGTGAAACAATGATAAAACACCAGTTGCAAAAAAATAGTGGCCGGAATTTCGATAGTATAAATCAGAGCATTAAAAAGGTTCTAGACCTTTACAAGCTTTGAGAGAAGCAATAGCGTTCGAATATATGTATGTTCGAAGGGTGCACCGGAGGCCCGGTATTTTGGTGTACGGGTGCGCATTGTTGACGAGCGCAATCTAAAGGTTTGCGCCAAGGTTTGCGCCGCGCAAGAGAAAGACCCGCACACCAAAAACGCGCGTTTATATAAACCCGTGCACCAGAACAAATTCGCGCTTCCTCAAAGACCCGTACACCAAAAAACCCGCACTGGCAAAAGACCTGTGCACCAGACCCGGCTTTTTCCCGGGACGGAAAGTCGGGGACGGGCCCACCGAGCCGCGCGGCGTGTCCGGCCCAATCGCACACCAGAGCCAAAAACAACATCAAATACACCCACGCTAAGAGCATTTCTCCACAACCCCCACCCCGACGGCCCGAACTTTCTACGCCCAGGCATTGCTTTCCGGCACACAAGCCCCGTTCTTCTCCAGCCACACATCCGTACACCCGCCGCGTCACTCCCCTCCACCGTCCGCCCCTTCCTCCCTTCCTCCCTTCCCCGCCCCAGCCGCCTCTCTCCCCCCAGGCGTCTGTTTGCTCTTGCAGTAAAGCTACGTTGTAGCCGAGTAAAGACGGTCAGAGTCACACTTCCTGTATACACTCGGTATTAGGCAAAGCAAGAATTCAGCCTATTACAAAAGGCCACGGAATCACAGCCTTTTTGGTATAAGTACAGAGTTACAGCCATAAGTTCAAAAGGTACAGAGTTACAGCCTTTTTGGTATAAGTACAAGGTACAGAATTACAGCCATAGGTACAAAAGGCTACGGAATTACAGCTTTTTTGGTATAAGTACAGAGGGCACGGAATTACAGCCATCAGCACAAGGTACAAAAGGCACGAATTACTGCACCACAGGCACAAGATTGCTACTCTCCTTACATTGCCAATCAGAAGCTTCCTTGATTCAATACTGTCTAATAAGGCTCAAAGCAGTGAATCATACCATAGTCTACCGATCATTGACTTCAGTCTAGACACCGATTAACTCAAGTCTAGACACCGATCAGAACTACGGTTAGTCAGATCTAGGTTTCCAAACCAAACTCAGAGACTCAGTCATCGAATTCAGTGACTGTTAAGAAGAGCAAGGTATCAATCAGACTTATCTGTCTACTGTCCAGTTGAAGTACCCAGTGTGATCCATAGAGGTACAGATAACTAAACAGAAACTTCAGATAAATCCAGAACTCAGTCCAGATCTACAGTTCTCGATAGCTACAGTTCTCGATAGCTACAGTCAGGCTCCTTGTTTTCAGATAGCTACTCATTAGCTGTTCCAGAGGCTTATCTACTGTCCAGCCAGTCAAGGTACCAATTTCAAAGTACTAGTCACAGAGTACTATTTGCAAGGTACTTTCCTTCTGTTCCATATCTAATCGACCAGTACAATGGCACCCAAGAAAAGCAATACGGCGACGTTTGCGCCCAAGGAAATGGTGCTTGCGAAAATGACGGGATTCCCCGCGTGGCCGCTGTTCGTGATGCCGCCCGAAATGATCCCCGGGACCATCATGAAGGCCAAGAAGAAATCCACTAATATGTGTGTGATCTTCATCCCCGACGGCGATTTCAACTGGATGAACGAGAAGTCGCTTGAGCCATTGACTGCAGAGAAGCTCAGCCTAAAAATCAGCAAAATCCCCAAAGATAAGTTGAAGCCACGGCCCAAAAACAAGTCTGGACGCACCACCAATGTGGCCGAGGCTTTCGTGGCTGCAAATAACTTGGAATTTGATGATTTCATGGACGAATTGAACAAGAACATGCAGGAATCCAGCGAAGAAATGGACGAAATGGATAATGACGATGAAGAAATCGAAGAAGACGAGATAGAAAACGAAGATGAAGAGATAGAGCAAGATGCAGCCCAAGACACTCACGAGGACCACGAAAACAATAATGACAATGGAAAACGGCCTGCTCGACATTCCAAAGACGAGTCTGGCGACTCTCTGATAGAGGATGCAGACCGGAGGAAAAGACGGACCAGGGCTGAAACCCCACTACAGTCCAAACGAGCCCGAAACAACAAAAACGGCACGGAGTTGGAGTCTAAAACAGATAAAAGCAACTCCGGGATCGATTTGACCAAAAGCAGTTTATCCGGGACTGAATTGGCCGGGACCGAATTAGCCGGGACCGAATTAGCCGGGTCAGATTTGACCAATACCTCCAATTTGGTGACGTCAGATTTGGACAAAGCAGACGAAAGAGGCAAAAACGGCGATTCTCCCCGCTCCATGTCGGAAAAAGACCGGCAGCACCAGCTCTGGCTCTGCCGAATCAAGCTACAACGATCGCTCATCCAGCGAAACCAGCCTGTGACCCCCAAAGACCCCACGCAGTACCCGGCACCCACAGTGGACGAGTTACTGGTGGCTCGCATCATTCTTAACCGGCTCGCGGATTTCCCAGTCAGCGTGGAGCTCCTCAAGGAAACCAAAATCCACAAGGTCTTGCGGTGTATCCTCAAGTACGAGGACTTGGAGTACCCCGACAGTTTCCGGTTGCACGAGAAGTGCAACGAGCTTTTGGACAAGTGGCAGCAGTTGATCGACAACCTCAAGCAGGAAAAGAACCGGTCTCGCATGGGTAGCCAGGCGCCCGAGGACTCGGAAGTGTCAGGCATCGAAGTCAAAAAGGATTTTGGAAAGGTCGAGGTTTAAGAGACAGTCCGGAGTCCGAAGACAGAAGAGTCAGACGAGTCAAAAAGCAAGTCTATTCAGAGAGTCAGAGAGTCAGGAGTCCGGAGACCGAAGAGTCAGACGAGTCAAAAATACAAGTCAGTCAGAATTCAGGAGTCCGGAGACAGGTCTGATAGCCAGAGAACCAGACAGACAGAAGAGACAGACAGAAGAGAAGGTCTGAACAAATAGTCAGAAAAGTCCGAAGAGACAGGTCCGAGGAGTCATACGCGAGTCGGACCAGAATCAAAAGACTTACGAGACAGATCTGATGGTCACAAGACAGATCAGAAGAGTCAGAACAGATAATCAAAAGACAAATCCATGTCAGAAGAGACAGGCAGAAAGTCGGAGGTACAGTGATCAGACGAGTCAAAGAGCAAAGGACAGGAGTCCAACAGTCTAAGAGACGGTTCAGATGAGTTTGAAGAACCAGTGATCAGACCGGTCAAAAAGCAAAGGACAGGTCTGGTCATCAAGACATCATGAGATAATCGGAACGGTGGTAGTTAGAACGGTAGAACGGTGATAGTCAGAACACTTAGAATACACAGGCAGAAGATAGACCTTTCCACCCATAGTGACACACGTGTGACCCGTTGACTTCCACCACCCTAAGATCCAACAACTTGCAGTCAATACCAGTTCAATACTTCTTTATTCCTCGGGATCACACAATGTATATATATAAATTTATTCCTTCTGTATAGTATAATTTATTCCTTCTGTATGTTGTATAAATTTAATACCCTCTGTATAGTATAAATAATTGCCCTCTATATAGTATAAATTTATTCCTTCTGTATGTTGTATAAATTAAGTACCCTCTATATAGTATAATTTAGTACCTGTTAGATCCACCATAGGCAGGGCCCTGCCTATGAAGGTATTATGAAGTCTCTCAGTCTGATTGTTACAATGACCATTGCAAACGCCGTGTCACGGCCATCGTTGTATGAAGTAATACGATGGCTCTTTTGAATATTCTAGAACAATCCTTACCATTGTTCTAGTGGAGAGTTTTTCGACGCCACGTTTCTCTCAAAGTTATTTAAGCCGCTTCGGTTCCTCTCTTTGAGGAACCATCAACGAACATAGTTTTAGTAAGGCATAAATCTATTAAAGAACATAACACTCTCTATATAGTATAATTTAGTACCCTCTATATAGTATAAATTTAATACCCTCTCTATATATAAATTTATTCCTTCTGTAAATAGTATAATTTAAGTACCCTCTATTTAATAAAAATTAAGTACCCTCTATTTAATATAAATTAGTACCCTCTATATAGTATAAATTAAGTAACCTCTGTATAGATAGAAAGGTGTAAGCCAATGTTGTTTGTTCTGGAGAGCCATAAAATTGTTTGTACTCTGAATCTACTATGATCTCTCGTCAATCTTGTTTTATCATGATAATATAGTATAGTGTAGTGTAGTGTGAAGTGTATAGTGTAGTGTGAAGTGTATAGTGTTATGGTGGACTAGTAGTTATAGTCCTGTTATAGTGGTAGTACAAAGTATCATATAGATGAAGGGTCTTTTATGGTCATTGTTAATTCAGAAGGGAAGATGTCGGCTGGGAATTCCAAGCTATAATTCATTAAATTTAATTTATGCAGTAGATAGATTTGAACTACCCAGAAAAAGGACATGAGCTTTATATGTTACCAATTAAATTACTATCAAGTTAAATATATCATAAATATAACCTCTATATTTATCATTCTAAATAATGATTCCTCCCGGGATAATCATTTCCCGCAGGGCAATAATTTTATAAAACTATATCGGGTTATCTATTTCTTTATTTCATATTTTAACTATTTTATATCCTTTATTTTTATGGATATATCTTTATGCCCGCCGAAGGCGGAGGAGAAGAGGTATCAGTTTCAATTGTAGTATTGTTACGGCTGGTCCTTGTTTTGCTTGTCTGCTCACAATATACTCTATGATTTATTACACTGCTTACCTAAGACATAGCAAGAATCGAAGTTGTATAATAATAGAAAGAGGATTTATACTATTATAACAATGATCCTAGTATTACTTATACTTATAAAGAAAAAATAATCTATTTATTTAGTATCAAAAATACAATATCTTATTAACTTCAAGTATCCATTTGTTGAAAAATTCACTAACTATTTAAAGAATGTTGCCAAAAATATGTTCACTACTGTTACTTAAATCACCTATACCTTGAATACTACCTAATGGGCTTGAAATTAATTTATTTTATAAATATGAAAGTAATATTAGAATCATATAATCTTTTTCTATTTTTCTATTTTTTTCTCTGTTCTACCCCCGGATGCATTTTTGCCTGGGTTTTTGCCTGGGTTTTTCCCTATTCGATTTCGATCTTTTATTTTAAACTATGCTAATCGTCTATCCGTAATAATATGTTTCTACAGCTATACCTATAGATATAGGGTATAGGAGGGTGACTAGCAGACAGGGTGGCTTTGGAGGTGGATGGACTGGTACAAAGCGTCTGATCGACCATTGGTCAATATTCATTGGACCGTATACCCGGGACTATACTAAATGGACCGTATACCTGGGGACACTAAATGGGACACTACTAAATGGGACTATACTACTTGGAAACTATACTAAATGGGACTATACAACTTGGAAACTATACTAAATGGGACTATACTTAATGGGACAATACTACTTGGAAACTATACTAAATGGGACTATACTAAATGGGACTCTACTAAAAGGGACTATACTTAATGGGGAGTGGACTAAATGGGACTATACTAAATGGAACAATACTAAAAGGGACTATACTAAAAGGGACTATACTAAAAGGGACTACACTACATGGGGGATACACTACTAATGGTGGGTTTAATGAGTGAGTAACTATTCTGAAGCCGTCATGGAGAAGACTCTATACACTCTATTTCCTTTCGGGTGTGGAGTCCCCTACTCTAATAACAAGGCGTGTCTTGGCTATATTGGGGTTCTCGAAATACGATTGGTGAGAGTGGTGAATAGGGAATGAGACTGTTTCAGAGTGGTGAGAGTGAATATAAAGTGTTGATACTGTTTCAGAGTGAAATAAGGTGTTATTACTGTTTTAGAGTGAAATAAGGTGTTAATACTGTTTTAGAGTGAACAGTATCCATATGGTATTGGAACTGGGTTTATGGGAATTGAATGGGGTGGTGTACTGATGTTAGATGTACGGCCGGACCAGTCACAGTACGGCCAAACAATCTTACATCATGCAGGAAAAAAACAGACAAATGGAGCAGGGATTATTTGCTGAATCATAAGTGGTGGGCACACGACCCTTGGGTACACACGACCTTTAGGCCCGTGGGGCAGAAAAACGATGGTGCGCACACGACTAAAAATGAGGGTCTCTAATGGTGCACACACGACGGTGCGCGCACGACATGCACCAAGAGTGCACATTTTTGAGCCGGGTAACCCTAGGCCGCGCGCAGCAAAGTGTAATTCAGGGCAAGCCAAAACGGCGAAATAGGGTTGAATTTGGAAAGGGTATTCTACCGGGGGACCTCCGTGCCTCCCTGCGATGTGGCGTTCTGGGTGCCAAAAAAAACCCCCCCGTGTTCCCCTCTTTTTTCAACCTTGACTCCGAGTTGTGCGCACAGCAAAAAAATCCGACGACAGTGCGCGGCCTCAGCACTGGAATTTTTTTCTTTCCTCATCTTCTTTTTTCCCTCTTTTCCCATACAATCGAAATCATAAAAATGGCTGACGAAGACGTATGTTGATTTTTCATTTCGGGGCCTGGCTCCAAACCCACAGGAGGGGTTTGGGTTTTCTTTTTTTCCAGTTTTCCATGATTGACTGGGAACATCTCAGGTCAAATGGCAGATGGAGCAAGACATGAACACATTTGGAATAGATGAAACAGATGAAGGGATGAAACAGATGAAAGATGAAACGGGGCTGTGACAGAATGGAGGACGAACCAGGATAACTCATGAAACAGACTTGACAGGAACAGTCCTGGATAGAATTGTTGGGCATGGCAAGATTGTTGGGTGGAGTGGAGGATTTGCAATGGTGGAGTTGGGAGTGGTTACCTGGCAGTTTTTTTTGTTTTGGGGGAGGGGGGGTTATAGTGGCGGATCAAGGTGAATCAACGCAAGTGTTTCACGTGCACTTGAAATGTGTAAAGATTAGCGTGAATGCGCTAAACCCGTCCAAAATCGCCTAAAATCGCCTAAAATCGCCCCAATTTCTCAAGACCTTATTTCCACAATCATTCATCATTTCTGCATTTCCACCATGATCATCCTTTCCACTGTCCAGTCTGTCTAGGAGTTTTGTCTAGGAGTTTTCTGTCTGTCTAGCCTGTCCAGTTGTCTAGTTTGTCTGGTCTGTCCAGCCGTCTTGTCTGTCTGGTCTGTCTAGTTGTCCAGCTGTCTAGGAGTTTTCTGTCTGTCCAGTTTTCTGTCTGTCCAGTTGTCTAGTCTGTCTGTCCAGTTGTCCAGTTCTCCAGTTGTCTTGTCTCCCTGCCAGACTCTATCTCCAAACTCTATACTAACCGCAGCACACCTTTGAGACCGCCGATGCTGGTGCCGCTTTGACTTACCCAATGCAATGTTCTGCATTGAGAAAGAACGGTCACGTTGTCATCAAGGGAAGACCTTGTAAGATCGTCGACATGTCCACCTCCAAGACCGGAAAGCACGGACACGCCAAGGTCCACTTGGTGGCCATTGACATTTTCACCGGCAAGAAGTTGGAGGACTTGTCTCCTTCCACCCACAACATGGAGGTGCCAAACGTGCGCAGATCCGAGTTCCAATTGTTGGACATTGACGATGGTTTCTTGTCTTTGATGACCAACGACGGTGACACCAAGGACGATGTCAAGGTGCCTGAGGGCGACATTGGTGACAAGATCCAAGCCGAATTTGACGATGGAAAGGACTTGGTCATCACTGTGATCTCTGCCATGGGTGAGGAGGCTGCTATCTCCTTCAAGGAGTCCTCCAAGGCTTAAATGCCCTGAGGTTTCTGTTTGGTTTGTAGCCTGCTATGGGCAGTATACGCGAATAAGATTAACCGTACCACCTTGTACCACCTTGGCCGTAGAACCACCATGGGTTGTAGACTGAACATGGGTAACCTGTAGATTGACCATGGTTAAACCCGTGCACCATTAAACAACATTTAAACCCGTGCACCAAAGACCCGTACATCCACGTGCACTTGCCGGTTTCGGCAATAAATCCCCGTTTGTTCCCCAAATTAAAAGGGCCACATTTCCCGAAGTAGTAATCTCCCAATTTAACCCTATTAGAACCGTAAAAAATCAGGAAGTCAACAACTGCAGATTTCTGGGAGAAGATGTTCTGGTCCTGCAGACAAGCCAACTGCCCGTCGCTCCGCAGAGCATTCCCCAACTTATCTGCATGCTCCGCCACCATTGAACACGCCACCCCACGTTAGAGCCCTGTGCTTGTATCTGCTGGCGTATTCTTCTGCATCGCCAAAACCACCTTAGGCACGCCCCGCCCCTGCTTTTTGCTCCAACAACGCAAAATCCCCGTTTTTTAGTGCTTCCACGCGAATCCACGCCGTTTTTTATCCCAGGAGGCTCGAAATCCCGGCTTTTCTACGCTTTTTCTTGCCGATTTCAAGCTATTTAAGTCGTAACCCATTGGATCTGTTCATTTCTTTTCATTAGAGCCTTTCATTTTTGTCTGCAACGTCTGATTTGGCATTGGAAGCTCGTTTTACTATAAAAGGTCCAAATTTCTGGTTCTGGCATCGGGATTTCTGGCAAATCACGTGTGTGTAGAGCTCCCAACAGCAGAAATATTATTATAGTTGGTTTTTGGAGTTTTTTTTTGGAATTTTTTAGAATTTTTGGTTGTTTATCCGGGACTATCGTTTATTCGGTGTTTCTCCGGAATTGTTGGCACTTGAGTGGTTATAGTATTAAATTGGTGACTTAGACCGCTTTAAAGTTGGACTTTTGGTTACTTAAAGTGGTTACCAATTGAGACCTAAACCACTGGTTATTTGGATCTGAAGCTATTGAAAGAATTGGTCGTGGAGCTACCGATTAAATATTCTGCCATTGGAGACTTTCCTGAATCAGTGATTTCGGGAAGTTCATTGTGAGTGGCAGATCGAGTCGGTCATACGCTTTTTCGGCTCTTTGAAGCGACAAATCCACCAAGAATTTATAATCCACTGGTATAACGAGGATCCAATTAGTATCCAGGTTCAGAAACCACAGAATTCAAGTCAGAATCTACAGAATTTGGAAACTACAGAATTTGGAGTCTACAGAAATCAGAGTCTACAGAAGTTAGAATCTACAGAAGTTAGAATCTAAAGAAGTCAGAGTGTACAGAATTCAGAGTTTAAGAAGTTAGAATCTACAGAATTCGGAGTCATACCCAGTCTACAGAATTCAGAGTCTAAAGAAGTTAGAAACTTCAGAATTTGGAGTCTACAGAATTCGGAGTCTACATAAGTCTGAGTCTACATACCCAGAGTCTAGAACATCTACTCAGACCAGACCATATTTCTACTGACCCCAAGTCTATATATTTCTACAGACCAAGTCAGACCTCATTCAATAGGTGACCAGATTTTAACCTAGCTCCACTAAAATGTCGAGTTCAGCATCTGCAACTGCGACGGCCATTCCTCACGACTCAACGTTTGTGGGCAACACGCCGTCGGCCGTGCTCTTCTTCTTGGCCATGGCCGTGGGAGTGGCCATTGCGGCGCTCTTCATCTTCTTCACCATCCGCTACTTTGTCCGCTCACGCTACGGGCTCCACATCTACTCGCTCTCCAACCGAGGGATGCTCTTTGCACCACGTGCAGCATCCCGGATGACCATGGTGGCGTACCTGGACCGGGAAATCTACGAACACTTGGATTATCTCCGAACGCACCATTTCCTCCGGGACGATTTCTTGGAGCGGCGCATTTATACGCTGAATGCCCGGCGCAGAAGACGGAATCGCCGAAGACGCAATAGAAGAAGGGGCCGCTTCTCCAAGATGAAGAAGTTGACTGCAGAGGAGGTGGAGAAGTTGTTCCCACCGTGCCTGTATGCAGTGTGGCTTCAATCGGACAATGAGTCGGTTTATTCCAAGAAAGAAGAAATGGACGTGGAGAAGGAGGAGGTGGACGTGGAACGGGAACTCGAAAAGACCGACCTGCAGGTTTCCCTTTCCAACCAAATCACCAACCAAATCAGTACGAATGTCCTGCATGAAAGCACCACTCTGAACCACCAACTGACTGAAAACTTAAACCACGTCAGTACGAATGTGCTGAGCCTGAGTCTGAACCTGCATCTGCACATGAGCGGGGAGAAGGAGACCCGAAAAGAGCTCCATTTTGATTCCGGCTTGTGTTCCATTTGTCTCGAGCTCTTTGAGCCCGAAGACACCGTACGTGGGCTTATCTGTGGTCACGTGTACCATTCGGACTGTGTGGACCCGTGGCTCATACGAAGACGGGCATGTTGTCCTATATGCAAGCGGGACTATTACTCCAACGAGGCGGGCCAGCCTGGTGCTGTGCCCATAATCCAGGAACGAGACCAATCAGACGAAGAGAACAGGGCCGGAGGTCAAACCGAAAATGGAGAGAATGTTCAGGAAAATATGCAAGAAGAAGGTAGAACAATTGCAGAAGAAGGAAGAACTTCAAGTGCAGAAAGAGGAAGAGGAAGTGGAGAAGGAAGAGAAAGGGGAAGTGGAGAAGGAAGAGAAAGGGGAAGTGGAGAAGGAAGAGGAAATGGAAATGGAAATGGAAATGGAGAAGAAAGAGTAAATGGAAATGGAGGAAATGACGAAGGACTGGACCACGATTCCATCGATGACCTCAACTACGAGTATATCCGAGGCGATAGCAACATCCAGGCGCTCTTCAACGAGTTGGTGCCTATCTCGGAACGAGTTCGGGTGATTTTGGACGAGCATCCTGATTTGAACCTCGAGTCCAGGGCCCGTGACATTGCACGTCGCAAGTACGGCACTGTGTTCAAACGGATCTTCTGGCGGATCATGGGCATCTCACGTGACGACCTCTACTACTGGGCCGTGCTCAAGACGTTTCAGCAAGAGTCACGGAGGGAACGAAGTGAAGCTCCAAACGGGAATGAAGTCAATGAGGCCCAAAATGGAAACGAAGCTCAAGACGAAAACACTCCAAATGGGAATACGAATAGCGGCCACAATGGGAATCAGAATAGCCGCAATGGAAATGGCATAGACAACTTCTCGTCGAATGACGTGGAACTCCAGTTCATCTCTAGTCGGCCTGCTTCTGCTGCTTATAGCACCCAGGAGAGCCGTGCGTCACGTGACAGACTCCACCACATGGTGTAATCCCCCCAGTCCCAGCTTCTACTTCATTCTATTGCTTCCCTCCCACTACTTCCGGTTGGCTCTCATTCTTATGAAACCAAATACGTGTGTTCCTGAATACGGTTGAGGTTCTGGTCACTGGCAAACGTTCTGAAAAGTACCAGAGACTTATCTACAGGATCCAGAACAATAACCAGCCGTGAATATTTTCTTCATGGTCTTCGTTTGTCTTCCTATTGGCCATTGTCTATGATAGTGTCTATTGGCAGTTTATTGGCAGCCTATTGGCAGTCTATTGACTGAGTCCAGGGACTACTGGTGGGAACCTGCATAGAAGGCCCATTTCCATGGGCGACTGGACCAATAATGTTCTGATTCAAATGTTCAGATTTTTTGATTCAAATGTTCAGATTTTTTTCGAAAATTCTGCTTTTTTTTTTCAAAAATTCTGCTTTCTTTTCAAATGTTCAGTTTCCACCCGTTTGTTCTGCAGATTTATGGTCTGCCCTGGCATCGGGTCTATATAACCAGGAGCGTAGAGGACGCGGTGCGAAGACAAAAAAATTTTTTCTCGACTACTCGAATCAGAAACACTTGATTTATTCCAATATGCGTATGTATAGCGAAGGCCGGGTATGGATGGGGGTAACGGGTAGAGCGTGCAATTGTGCATCGAACCGTGAAATCGCCATCCAAATCGGGTCATTCTACACTTTTGGCCGCAGGGCTCCTAATCCACCAGACCCCCAATTAGAGTTACATTTTTTTAAAGTCCCAGATTTCAGGTGAATATGAGTAGACTCCAACTTAGATTCCCAGATTTCCAGATTTTTAGAGTCCCGGATTTCCAGATTTTAGGTGAATATGAATAGACTTCAGACCAGACTCCAGATTTCAGGGTGAATATGGATAGACTCCAGAGTGAAATAGATAGCGTTTGAAGAGACAGTTGACCTTAGCATAGACTGTTATCAGTGTCCAATAGTTGAGTGTTCAATAGTTCAGTGTCCAGACTCACAGACTTTCAGACTTCCAAATTTCCAAATTTCCAGATTTCCAGACTTCCAAATTTTCAAATTCCCAGACTTCCTTATGTGATTCCAGCTCCAACCATCAAATGTTTCAGAGTGGTTCCAGTTCCAGTTCCAGTTCCAGCTTAGAGTTTCTGCTTAGAATTCTAGACTTGGCTCTAGAATTAGCTCTAGTTCCAGATTAGTTCTGGTGCTTGTTCTTGTTCTAGGCTTGTTCTTGTTCCAGACTTATTTCCAGACTCAGCTCTATTTTCAGGTATAGCTCTAGTTCTAGTTTCAGATTAGTTCCAGGTATACTTCTATATTCGTTCTGGTTATAGCTTCAGTTCTAGTTCCAGTTCTAGTTCCAGTTCTATATTCGCTTCAGGTATAGTTCTAGATTAGTTCCAGATTGAGCTTCAGTTCTAGTTCTAGCTTTGGCTAATTCTAGTTCTGGTTCTGTATCTGGTCCAAGTCCTAGTTCCAGTTGCAGATTCTAGTTCCAGTTCTATCACTAGCTCCAATTTTAGTTCTAGTTCTAGTTCTCGTTCTAGCTCTAGTTCTAGTTCTCGTTCTAGCTCTAGTTCTAGTTCTATCTCTGGTTCTACTTCCAGTTTCAGTTCCAGTTTCAGTTCTAGTTCTAGTTCTAGTTCTAGTTCCAGTTCCAAGCCTTGCTCTAGTTCCATCCCTGGTTCTATATCTGATTCTTATCTGTGCTGGTCTCAGTGCTAGCTCTATATACTCCAGCTGCAGTTTTGGCTACAGGTCCAGTTCAAGCTCGTTGGAGATATGATTCTTCTTCTAGCTTGTTCTTGTTCTGTTCCAGGTCTAGTTGCAGGTCTAGTTGCAGTTCTAGTTCAATATCTGGTTCTACTGCTAAATGAGTGCTATTTCTAGTTCTACTCCGATTCCCTTCCAATAGTCACGGTTCCAATTTCAGCTCTATTTCTAGCTCTAGTCTGAGTCCCAGTCCTGACTCTAGCTTGAATTCTGCCTTGAATTATAGTGCTATATCCAGCCTTGGTACTAGTTACAGTTCTAATCGGCTCTAGCTCTATATCTAGTCATAATGTTAGCTCTATGTCTAGCTCAGCTCCGGCTCTTTATCGAGTTCTAGTCCCTCCAATCCCATCCCAATTCCCTGAAACCACATGATCAGGCCTGTTTCCATTTCCAAGTCCAGAAGTCCAAGTCCAGTCCTCAAGTCCAGAAGTCCAAATTAACCAGTCACAAAACACCCCAAACAACATGTCTAGTCTATCTCCTTCAACTATGATACTCAGTCTATCCAGTCTATTCATTCTATTAATTCTATACAGTCTACTCAGTCTATCCATTCTACCTGGTTCAGTCTACTCAGTCAGTCTATCTGGTCCAGTCTATACAGTCTACTTAGTCAGTCTAAACAGTCTGGTCTACTTGCTATACTTAGTCAGTCTAGTCAGTCTATCTAGTTTGTCTAGTTTGTCTAGTCAGTCTAGTTTGTATACTCAGTCTATCTAGTTTAGTCCAGTCTAGTCTACTCAGTCTACTCAGTCTAGTCTAGTCTACTCAGTCTACTCAGTCTACTCAGTCTATTCAGTCTACTCAGTCTAAATAGTCTAGTCACTCAGTCTAGTCCACTCAGTCAGTCTATTCTAGCCATGGTCTAATATAGACATAATCCGAAAATGTCTAGATAAGACAGACCTGGACTTCCATTGCGATATTAATGAATGTGGATGTGGATTAGTGAACTCAATTGTGGCCCTTTCTACTCACATATACTAACGGCAGCACCAAAAAAAGCAGGAAAGAAAATGGATCTCGGGGCCTTCTTGGCCGACGATAGCCTTGGGTCGTGGGCCGACGGCGACGTGGACTTCTCGTCCGTGGGCGTGCCCTCCAGCACGGCAGCTCCCATCTCCACAGCATACTCGCGGGGCGAAGGGTTCGGGGCCAGTGAACCCAGAAGAGACCGTGTGGAGTACCCCGTGCCCGATGCTCCTCCCTACAAGGCCCGGGTGGGAAACTTGCCCTACGATGCCAACGAGGCCAGCTTGACCCGGTTTTTCGAGGACCGGTTGCAGGCGCACGACATTGTGGAGGAGGTCAAGTTGCCCATGGACCAGATGACCGGGCGCCCCAAGGGCTTTGCCTTTGTGACGTTTGCCAAGAGAGATGCCTTGGAGGAGGCCTTGCAGTTGACCATGTCTGAATTCACCGGGCGCAAGATCTTTGTCAATGTGGCCGCCCCTCAAAAGGCGGATGTGTTCGATAACGACTGGCGGTCGCTGAGAACTGGGCCTATGGGCGGAAAGGACCGGTTTGACAACGACGTGGAGTTGGACTGGGGCGCCGCCCGTTCTGGAGGGCCTCTTAGAGGCGGCGACAGAGACAGAGGCGACCGGGAGAGAAGACCCCGCAGAGAAGAGCCCGATTTCGACTGGGGTTCGGCCAGAAACACGTTTGAGCAGCCCAAGGGAGAGAGAAACGACAGATTTGGCGACAGAGGCGACCGGTTTGGAGAGAGAGGAGAGAGACGTGAAAGGCCCAAACGCGAAGAAGTGGAGTTGGACTGGAACTCGGCTCGTACCAACGCCCCATTGAGTACCCGAGAAAGGCCAGTCCGGGAGTTCAGAGAGCGGGAGCCCCGTGAGCCCAAGAAGGACGACTTGGACTGGTCCAGTGCCCGGGGATCCGGCTTAAGGCGTGAGCGCAGAGAAGACCGCAGTGAGCGCAGAGAAGAAAAGGAGTTTGACTGGAAACGTGGGCAGGCATTACCCCCCAAAGCACCCCGGGCCGCCAAGCCCGCCAAGCCCGCCAAGCCCGAGCCCAAGGAGCAGTTCCGTGCACAGAAGTCGGTGTACGACGTGTTGGCCCTAGACGACGAGGACGACGAGGACGCTGCGCTCGAGAAGGACGTGGCTGCGCTTTCCGTGGACAAGTAGACCCTTATAGACAGCGGCCGGGCGTATAGATGTATCTAATCGATAGATGTGAAGGAGAGCAGTAGCCAGCGTAGTGGAGGATGTATTGATTATGTATATGAGTAGGTACTAGGGAGGCCAGTACTAATATCAGCACTAAGTAGAGACTAAGTAGAGAGAGCACTGTAGGAGAATCTACGTACAGTGCCATGCCTACAAGTATTACATCATGTAGTAAATAAATGGATCGAGAGTAGTGGCAGTCACAGACTATCTTTGGATAAATACATGACTCGAATAGTGCAATTTGCACCCAGTAAATTCATCTAGTAAATTCATCTAGTAAATTGCACCCAGTAAATTGCACTCAGTAAATTGCACCCAGTAAATTGCACCTAGTACTATATCCCCACTCCAAGAAATAAACAGCTGATAATACGATATTAGCTTCATAGTCCCATATTTAGCTTGGACTACAGCCATTCCACACCCATACTACAGATGGAGTATTCTCGATGTCCAGTCAGCTTCAGCAGAATGGGATTCATTAATGCTATCGTATCTTTTGGATGACCGTCAATTCATCAATCTCTTTGGTTATTTGAGGCATTTCGGATACCTTGGCAAGATGGTAGACGGGGGCTTACAGAAAAAAAAAACAAAAAAAAAGCCACCATTCAATGCCATAAGAGATTCACCCGATTTTTGTTTTATTTACTGAATTTGGTCAAAAAAAAGAAAACTCTTTCCAGAACTTATTCCAATGTCTTCACATTCTTTACGTTACCGTTTCCATATCCAAGTACTGGAATTTTAGCCAGTTTCCCTTTCTCTCCCTAAAACAAAAAAAATCGTTTTATTAACAGCTATGCTTGGAGGTTAGGATCGACTAATACCCATGTTCATTTACTGTTGACATGGAACCTTTGCAGTTGAACGGCCCATCAAAATAATCACCTTCGAGTCAACACTTCCTCTTCTTTGTCTAAGAAACTTCCTTCACTAAAAAGAATACGTCACGAAAATCCAGTTCTAAACTACCGGTACCAAATTCTAAATAAATTCTAAATATGAGGAGCCGAAAAGGCTTGAACGACAAACCCACCCTTGGCCAAGCTGGGCAGTTATAGCCTCAGCCAAAATTTAGATTTATTAAATAAAATTAATAAATTCATAAACCATTTAGATAAATCATATTCAATAATAAAAGAAAATGAAGATAGATATAAATATATAACTAAATCATTTGATATATTTAAATTTATAATAAATTATATTAATAAATATCCTTTAGTATCATATATTTAAATTATATATTAACAAGAAAAATATTTGTAATAAAACAAAATAAAATAAAATTAACGATAGAAGATATTAATAAAATAAAAAAAAACATCTATAAAATTAATAAAAATAGATAGTGGGAAATAAATAAAATATAAGATATAGTCCAAAAAAAAAACAAAAAGATACATTATAATAATCCCAGGTTTTGGAATAATATCACACATCGTATCTACATACAGTAAGAAGCCTATTTTTGGGGAGATAGGACTGTTGTACGCAATGGGATCAATCGGTCTTTTAGGTTTCTTAGTTTGAAGTCAAAATGTGGCTTTCCTTAAATGTGAATTTAAGGTAATAAAACATCACTGTAAGCTGAAAAATTTGTTATTTATTTAATACTTTATTTTATATTTTTAAAGTTATAATTTAAATAAATATAACAATCAGCTATGCAACCGTTAAGAAGCCGTTACCAAGGCCACCTATGAACACAATAAAGCTTTCTGGAGCTGGCCACTGCTTTTGGAGTAGCAAACTAATTAGTCAATCGAGGACCAAATTCGAGTAGTACAGACGAGCTGTACAAGATAGAGTAGTGTGTGACCGAATTAGTAGGTGATGAGAATTAGGGACTCCCAGAATCACCGACTGTGTAGCTATTTGTCAGTGCCTGGAAAATTGACAGTTACATGGATAGCAGACGACTGAATGAATGAATGAATGCATGAGGACTAGCAGTTTTATAGTAGTATAAAGTAGCACAGCAGTATGGTTATAGGGGTATAGCATGGTTCTTTGGACTAACAAGAGAGTAGTACAACATCACTAAGAGTAGTACCTAAGAGTAGTACCTAAGAGTACTACCATAGTATAGTAGTATAGTAGTATAGTAGTATAGTAGTATAGTAGTATAGTAGTATAGTAGTATAGTAGTATAGTAGTATAGTATAGTACAATACAGTAGTACAGTGGTACAATACAGTAGTGTTAGATTCTTGTGTAACGTTCAGGTACTAAGTTATCTTTGTTGGTTGTTGATTCCTTAAAAGAAGCGATCGTAACTAGATGCTTGCGAGAAGACCCTTTACATTCCATCCTGGTACCTCGGGTTGATCACATTCCATCCTGGTATCTCGGGTGTAGCACATTTCAACCTGGTGCTTCGGTTTATCACACTCCACGCTGGTGCTTCGTACCATGGTGACTGAGGAACAGCGTTATGGAATGGCCATTGTTAGATCAACCGCGTAGGCTTTATAATGCCTCTATGGGTAGTGCCCTGCCTATAATGGATCTAACTATGTCTCTATATTTATATACTGATATATTCTCCAACTACAGTCACAAGTTCCTACAGTCACAAGCTCCAACTTAAAGATGGTCACATGAAGAACTTAGTGGTCAAGAGCCTAGTAGCCAAGAGCTTAGGAGTCAAGATATTAGTACCTAAAGAACTGATCTGGCATAGTTAGTACACTAGGCAAAGGCAGATAATACCAGTGATACTATTTGTACTAGTAATACTATTTGTACTAGTGATACTATTCACACTATATGATTCAACCACTGGAATTGGCCTGGACTCATTGTACTATTCTCATTCCTTCCATTGTCCTGGACCTATTGTACTCTCTATCTTTCTCTATACTCCAAGTCAATAGTACTAGCAATGGTACTAGTCGAATTTTACACTATATGNGTGATACTCTTTATACTAGTGATACTATTTGTACTAGTGATACTATTTGTACTAGTGATACTCTTTATACTAGTGATACTATTTGTACTAGTGATACTATTTGTACTAGTGATACTCTTTATACTAGTGATACTATTTGTACTAGTGATACTATTTGTACTAGTGATACTCTTTATACTAGTGATACTATTTGTACTAGTGATACTATATATACTAGTGTATTCCAATACTAAGCTTTACGCTTTACACTATACTATCGACTACTATGCTAGAGAACTTCTCTACAGACTACTATGCTAGAAAACTTCTCTAGAGTCTATGGAATATGACACAATACTGCTCGATATTAGATGGTAGTAGATACTAAGACACTCTGTACTCTATATTGTATATTCTATACTACCTTCATTAGTTTTTACTCTATTTTCTATAACCTATTCTCTATATTGTATTCTATACTACTCTGTACTCTATACTCTGTACCACTACATGTGGTCTATACTACCTTCTTAGTCTTTACTCTATTTTCTATAACCTATTCTCTATAGGTATGTGAATGGTACACGTCTGTTAAAACATAACATATTGTATGTATTGCATATGATACTACATTAGAGTATACCACTTGATTACATAAGGCACTATGGTGGACCAAACTGGACTACTCCAGTAAACAATTCTGTGGAAGGATGGGTTTCCTGAGCCGGGCTCATAACCACACCAACAAGGTTACAAGTTTATTTATTTTTTTACTCTTTTTTTTGGCTTAGTATTTCTGGAATGTTTTTTTTGACCGCAGTTTGGCCGAGAGTGACTGAAGACTCCAGAGAACTCGAAAGGCTGAAGATTGAACAATAGCAGGGGCAGGGCTCATAACCAAACAATAAGTCCAGGTATTTTTAGCTCTATTGACCGCAGCCTATAGAAGTGGATCATAACTAAGAGAACAATAACCGGGCTCATAACTGGGAGAACAATAGCTGGGATTACAACAGGGCTTACAACCGGGGCTCATAACGTAACCGGGGCTTATAACAGAAACTTAATCAAGTTGGGCAGATTACTACCCATACAGGAAATTCATTGGGTATTTGGTTCACACCGTCAATACTCGGCGAAGTATGAACCAACAGTCAGATATGATCCTCCATTTCAACCACTCTAATATATACACTTATTTTCTTTTTTTCATAAGTCATCTTTCTTAGGTAAATATAATATCCACATGTGATTTTTTATATTCCCCGTATTTCATGGTGTATTTTTATAATCCCCGTATTATACGGTATATTTTTATATTGCCCGTATTTTATGGTATATTTTTATATTATTAAAGTTCCAGAGCTGTTATTGTTGGACTTTAAAATTCTTAGGTCCATGATCAGGAACGGTTATGTCATTGTTCATTCTTAATTCTTGGTTGTGCTACTAATCTGTACTAGGAAATCCGTCTTGTGGTCACTAGTGATACCGCTCAACCAAGAGCGAGATTCCCTCTATATATACTTGGGATTCCTTGGGCTCCTTGCTCCATAAATTTTGCTACTCAGAGACTAAACGCAGAAAATGTATTTAAATCTCACGCCATAGACTGGCATAAATATACTAAAAAAAGTATGTTATATATGGAGATTATTTATTATTTGCTTATTTTGAAGGATTAATAGAAGGTGATGAATAAATTACCATATCATGAAATTGTAAATATACGCAATCATATTAATACTTTTAGTTTTTTTATTCGATCCCATTAAATAGGGCATATAATAGATATGGGATCTATACACTTCATAAATAGATTAGGGTATAGTCCAATCAATATAGAGATATATTGAGATATAATAGAATGCTCAGTATCTAATGCAACAATTCTAAGATTCTTTGGTGCGCCGTGAGAAGGTTATTCTTCCTTGATTCAGACTTGTTAATCCCTTTTCTGAAGTCAAACCTGACTACTCCTGACGCCAAGACCCAGTTACAATACTAGTCTCCACTCATGCATTCCTCGGAACCTTATGAGGCTTGTCCCTTTATCCAATTCCGCTGTACTCCAGGGAACACCTTTCCTGCACACACGGGCCAGCACTGTTGGACTTTACCATTCTTAGGTCCAATTCCAGGAACGGTTATGTCATTGTTTTATTCTTAGACTCTTAATTATGCTACTAATCTGTACTAGGAAGTGCGTGATATTCTGTTCACAAATGATACCGTTCAACCAAAAACGGGATCCCCTCTATATATACTTGGGATTCCTTGGATTCCGTCCTCCCGCACCATTTTTTTGCAGGATAATAGTTAGTAGTGTATAATAGTGAAATAGCGTATAGTATTATGGTATAGTGTATTATGTGAGTGTATTGTGTGTAGTGTAGTGCGGTATAGAAGTACACTAGAATAATATATTAGTATGGTAGTGAAGTATAAAAGAACTTAGGACATCATTTAGTATAGCACAGTATGTCGATTTTTATAATGTAAAAGTGTGGTGTATTTATGAGTGTACTATGGTGTGTACTCTAGACTAGCAATTTTCAAGGAAAATAATTACTTTAATAAAAATCGACCTCGTTAAATTTCAGTCATTATATAAGGACTTCATTGCTAATTGTACCAAACCATCATACCATCATTTTGCTATACTGTCATACTGCCATATTCAAAGAACTATATACTTTGGTGTATTATGTTGAGTTGGGAACTCAAGCCTGGGGTAGAAAATGGCAATTGAGTTTTAAATTCAATGAGTCACTTGTCTACTGAGAGTTATGCTAATCCCTTGTCTGAAGTCAAACCTGACTACTCCTGACGCCAAGACCCAATTACAATACTAGTCTCCACTCATGCATTCCTCGGAACATTCCGCTCACTCATAGTACATTCTTAGTACAGTCATAGCAGACATTAGCGGGAAATAGACCTTTGCTAAGGCTCTCATCAAGTGTCTTCTTCTTAACAAGCACAAGGCCGTGGCATACGTTGGCCTCGATCCCAGTGGGTCCACCATGGCACTTCCATACTCACTTTCACTTCGGATCTATAGTGAGCCGCTTTTCGGGTCGTTTCATCTATCTTCTTTGATGCATTGGACTTCCCGGATACAATACCCTCAGGCACTCCCCGTGGATCATTGCCCGTTCAGCACAATGTGCTTCTTGATACACACACGGAAAAGTCTCGTGGGGCTCGGATTATTATTTTTTTTTTTTTATTTTCAAGTGCCTTTTCGAGCTACAAAAAATACCGATGACGATTTGATTATGGCCGGCCAATATGGGATGTCGTTGCATTCTACCTCTGGTTCCAAGTACGTTCCGCGTGACCGCATGTATAACTACCAGGCAAAGGTGAACGAGGTTTCCGCCGTTGACCTCTCGAGGACGGGATTATCTTCACCTCGAGACGAGTACGAAGCCAAGGGAGGAGAATAGATCCGCGAGGTCAAGAAGATTGTGCAGAAGTCCCTTTGGAGCTCTTGATCTAGACCACTGTTTATAGAGTAAATTGTGTCAAACCGCAGAAGTCAAGTCAGTATAGTCAGTACAAGTATGGTAGTAGTAGTAGTACTACTACTACTACTCTACTAGTGATACTCAACTACTACTCAACTCCTACTCAACTACTACTCTACTGGTACTCTACTGGTACTACTCTACTACTACTCTACTGGTACCGCACATATTAGCACACTCCAAAAGTATAAACTATAGTACTTTGTAGTACTGTCTGATTGTTGAGAACAAGAAATAATTGATCATTCCAGAAAAGGACGGCGCACTCTCTTTAAAAAGCATAGAGTGTGCTATACTTCACTTTGGTGGTTCTTGGTGAAGGTTCAGCTCCAGCATGATACCTTTATGATGAAAGTTTAGCAGGGTTCCAAAATCTATATAAGTTGGAACTCTGGCCCCAATCCTAGTGTTAATTAATTAAACAGAATATTGTCCAAGAGGAACATACCAAGATGTCCTCTACTCCCAGACCTCCACAAACAGCCAGACCTACCAAAAACAGCTCACGTGTAACTGAATTTCTCAACTGAATTATTGAAAGCCTCCGGCCATAGTCTTACCGTCCGCATACCGTCTAACAACTGAACAACACTGTATATACATGTACTGTACCATACAATACCATATAAGTGTACTCCTTATTATGTAGATCTGTAGCCATACTTAGCCATAAACTATGCCATTCAGATCTATACCGTACACAATATAACGTTCTCATATACCGTATAGAACCTTGTACCTCATAGCTTTGCGGGTACGAGAAGCACCCCGGACTATTGGTTTAGCAGGAGCTGTTATAAATCTCAGGAGTAGTAATTCATGGGCCGTAATTCATGGGTACTGATCAATAGATATCCATTGGAATTCACATTCTCATAAAAGACAACTCTATCAAGATCCATATGGGTTTATCTATCGACTCACTTTTTCTTCATTATGAACTATGGGGGATGATGGCATAAGTATTA